>JAVJIF010003681.1:0-252278 GCA_038442645.1 Agave tequilana
TTCTCATTCTTCTTCTCCAGTCCTCGTTCTACTTCACTGGCAATGGAGAGAACCTGGGAGTATGTCTTCAGCTGTTGAGGTATAAGATACATCTGGACATCCATTTTTAGCAGTTGCTAAAATCTGCTCGCCCGTTTTTCTTCGTCTGCCACCATGTAGGGAGCAAATCTGCTGAGCCTCAAGAATTCGGCAGCATATTCATCAACTGACCGGTTTCGCTGTTGTAACCGGATAAATTGTTCTTCCATGTCCCTTTGAGCTGTTGCAGGGAAGAATCTCTCGTAGAAACCCTTTGAGAACTGGTCCCATGTGACGGGTTTCTCCAGCCAACCACCATGTTCGGGCCACATCCTTCAATTGTATCTTGGCCACTTCTACTTGGTTCTCATCAGGGACTCGGGCCGCCTTCAAAAGATCTGTTGTGTCTACCAGCCACTGTTCTGCATCCAGGGGCTTCTCTGTGCCTGAAAAGATCACCGGCTGTAATCTCCTGAAATCCGACACGTTGTCTGGCCTCTGTTCTCGGGGTGCAACTAACAGTCCTTGACGTAGAAGCTCTGTCTGTTGTTGTTGACTCTGCATCATTCCTTGAAGTATCCTCATCATACCATCATTGTCTCTGTTGGATCCATCTTGAGAAGTACCAGCACCATTACGTGTTCCCCGTCTTTCCATATTTGAGTTGGTTGGAGTGGGTAACAAGAAGAAACTGGAAGGTAAAAGATTTAAGGTCTTAGGATTCAAGAAATGGACCAGAAGGAAGGGATAGATAACTCTGCACTTGTAGTTGGATTGTATAACCAGGACTCTTGTATTCCAGTTGCAAATTTCTTTACCATTAATTTGCCGTCTGGACGTACTGAGGATGCGAGAGCCTAGGCTCTGATACCACCCTGTAACGCCCCGATCCCACGGATACGGACGTTACTTCGATGTATATACGCAGGTCAGAAATACCCTTACGTATATACCCTAAGCATCAGTACAGGCAAGAATCAGAGTACGGAAGCAAATGGTGCATTATACATTCCAACATATGAGTACAATTACAAAGTTATCACCAGAGGTTATAAATATTACAAGAATATTACATCACTGATAGGCGCAAATGCGAGAATACAAAGAGATGTACATGTATGAACAGTATAAGGCACTCACGAGTTTACAAAAGGAAAACTCGAGAGGCGCACAGGGGGCCTAGAAGGATAGAGCTTCAAATGGACTGCTGGAGATCCAAGCTACCGCAGCACCTCTCTGGTCAGCAACAAAGAGAATCCCCTAGCCCCAAGCTCCAGAACCTGGACATGAGGATCCAGAGGAGTCAGAACTCCCCAGCGAGTGGTGATGCGAATGCCAGATTGCGTGCCAAGATAAGTACAAGTGTATCGATAAAACCGAATAAAACCGATTACGAGCAAATCTGATTGTACAGGTTAAGGCCACGGCTCCATGAGATTAGTACCTCGAAGGAATAATCCAAACAAGGAAACCTCATCTATATACCTTTATCCCATGTTACCGTAATCCAAGCGCGTACAACCTGAGTTACAGAACAGCACAACAAATTGCATATTAACATCTTATTATAATTGGGGCCGTCTAAGTTCTAGGCTTCAGTAAGTGTCCCATTCCACATACTTCCACTCACAACTTATAGAGCAAGTTATTTGAAAACTGATAAAGTTCGATGAATCATGTTTCGGATGGGCCCCGTACATGCCCGGGACAACGGTCCAGGAGTATCCGGTGCTGAGCTGGAACGTACCGCTAGGTACCGGGACTTATTTACGCCCGAACAGGAATAGAGTATCACAAATCCCATAGAAATAGGCCTAGGGCGTGTGCATACCCGGCAAGAATGAACAGGAGTAGGGGTGCCAGCACACCCCACGGAATCCCTGGTGGCCGCCAGGTGATCCCTCAAGTATGTGGCCACGTGTGACTCGATAAGACCAGCATAAACATGATTAATCAGGGCCCATCAGTTTCCCCCAAACTGGGTGCAAGTTATCTTATAATAATATAGTATGTAGTTAGCAATTCACAAGAATAAAAGGATCAAGACATGATCAGGATTTAGCAGTACATGAATACTATAGATTCGGGTCACTGTATATATAATACAGGATAATAAGCACATGATTCAAGTCATTGCATGTCATACAGAATAACACGGCAGGATTCCCGTGAATGTAATAATCTTAGGTCAAGTATTAATATGTCAGGAGGCAGATGGTAAGTCATGTTATAATAAGGAATAAGCGCTAAGTAGTAAATCATGTCAGGTGGTAACACGTCAGTTGTCAAGTATGATACAAACAGGTGTATGTCAACAGTTAATATAACAAGTATGTACATCACAATACCAAACGAGAATACCGATATAAATACATAATGTTATGCAAGTCAATCCGACGATGCGGGAAAGTCCAATGGGAAAGCGAGAACACTCGCCTAGAACTTCGAAAAACGCCGTGAAATCCCAAGCTCTGGAATCTAGGAAATCAACGCGTAAACGCGTTCAAATAAAAAGGAGAAGAGAATGGAGACGCAGGAATCGCAGACGCGGGAATAGGAGGCGCGGGAATCACAGACGCGGGAAATAGCAGACGCGGGAAATGACAGACGCGGAAAATGGCAGACGCGGAAATAGCAGACGCGGTAAATAGCAAAAATAGCAGAGGCGAAAAATAGCAGACGCGGGAAATGGCAGACGCGAAAAATAGCAGACGCGGAAATAGCAAGAGGGACGCAGGTTTGGAATTTTAAGGAAAGGAAGAAAAAGAAGGAAAGAAAAGAGAAGGGAAGAAAGAATGAATGAAGGGAAGAAAAAAGAAGAAGGAAAGGAAAGAAAAGAAAGAAGAATGGAAGGGGGTGGTCGGTCAAGTTTCCGGCGACGGCCGGAGGTGGCCGGAGATGGTCGGAGATGGCCGGAAGTGGTCGGAGATGGTCGGAGATGGCCGGAGACGGTGGCCAAAGCCCCAAGTCCAACCAATGGTGGTGCAACTCTAGTTGAAATGGTGAAAATGGAGTTTTGGAAACGAGGCTTCGGAGAACGAAGTTATACCTCGTTAGAAGGAGTATTCCGAGGAGAGAAAGATGGCGTGGTTCGTGGTGGTTAAGGTGGTGTAGGTAGTGGTGGGGAAGGTGGTGAAGTTGGTGGTGGAAGTGGGTTTCCTTGGAGTTTCTTGGTGGAAATGAGGATGAAGAAGGTAGTGTAGAGGTGTTATTGTTGTTGGAAATGGAGGAGAAGATGGAGGGGAGAATGGTGGAGGAATTGGTGGAGGAGATGGTGGTGGAAATGGAGGGTGGCGGCCAAACAAGGAGGCAAGGTGGGTAGCTTGGCTGCTGTTTTCGTTTGCTGGAAATGGAGAAGAAAGAAGAAAGAAAAAATGAAAGAGAGAGGAAGAAATGGGGGTGGTTATATAAGGGGGGAAATATTATTATAAGATTGCCATCCTTTCATCAAATGACACCTGCGTCCCATATAAATGATTCTTGCGTCTGGCAAAGGACACCCTCGTCTAGGCCAAAGAGCTAGACGCGGAGATAAAATTCACGTCCAAGAAAAACGCGAATGTTGCGTTTAACAGAAAGGTCAAAAGTCAGATTTGACTTGATTGGAATTGATTAGCAGAGCATTAAATGCATTATGGAGAGGATCTCTGCATTTAATGATGAATCCAGGTTGGTGAAACTCGCGTCTAGCGAGGAGAGAGAAAATAGAGAAAAGAGGAAATAAAATATCTGGATAGAATTCCGGTATCTGGGAAAACACCGAAAACTCCGAAAAAGTCTAAAAAATAAAGTAGCTTGAAAAGCTTCCCAAAAATTCTCAAAAATAATAAATATTATATAAAGATTTTTGATGAAATCGATTTTCAGAAATTTGATCTCATTTTCAAAATAAAAATTCTGAAGTCAACCGTTGACACCGGTCTACACCGGGTCGGCCGGATTTTGATAAATTCAGAAAAATCCCAGAAAAAGTATTTAGATAGAAGATGTGATTTTAAGAAATGATGTGAAAACCGTTTTTTGAAATTCTACTCCATTTATAAATTAAAAATCCGAGAATCGATCAGTGGCACTGGTCCACACCGATTTTAAAGATTTTCAATGTAATTCTGAAAATTTCAGAAAATCATGAAAAATCTAAAATATTGAAAAATGATGTTTGAAACTGAAATCGGTCAAATCTGAATACCAAAAAGACTAAATCGAGCAATAACCTGAGATCGGGTCCCCGGTTCAGACTAGGGCTGAATCCGAGTCCACGAATCCGGATCCAAGGTAAACGATCATATAAATAATTCATAATACAAAATGAATATAGGAAGTAAATCAAAAAATACGATCGAAAAATACGAATACGCAACTAAGTACGTATTCCGGAGCGGGGTGTTACATTTTGTTTATCTAAATTCTATATTGGTATCAGAGCTTACTTGTGTAATTTACATATTTTGGCAATCTCAGGGAGTTCACATCAGTCCATAAAGCAGGTTTAATGACGGTTAAAAATCAACTTTAAACATGTCCAAAAAATCGACTTATGTGGGAGCATAATATCTCCAAGTATATGGCGGCGGTTAAAAACCGCCATCACATAAGAGAAAACACGTCGGTTTCACTACGAAACCGGCGTTAAACCTTGACTTTTAAAGTCAATTTTTATCAGAACCAGCGTTAAAAGTGAAACTTTAACATTGGTTCTATAGGAACCGATGTTAAAGCCCTTTCTTTTAACGCCAATTTTGGAAGAGAACCAACTATAAAAGTACCTTTAATGTTAGTTCCGAAAGGAGCCTATGTTAAAGGTATGTATTTTTTTTAAAATTTCAATGCAGAGAGCCGCTCTCTCACAAATCACAGAGAGCACCTCAACAGAGAGCTGCTCTCATAGAGAGCAGCTCTCAAATAGAGAGTTGCGCCTAGCAAACAGAGAGCAGCTCTAAAAAATGAAGAGCTGCTATGATCACAAACAGTACAATACCTAAAAACAGTATGTACAGTTCACAAAACACAACACAAAAACACAAAACTCAACATATATGTGCCAAAAATGAGATTCATTCCAATTTATTAAAATTTTCTACAGCATCTCCTTATAATTACCAGAAAGGTCAAATTGTTCAAATATACTGGATCGGGTTCCCGGTTCAGACTCGAGCTAATTCTGAATCCAGGAATCCAGATCCAATACAAAATGATCACATAAATATTCATAAAATAAAAATAAATACAGAAAGTAAATAAAAAATACGATCAAAAAAATCAGAATACGCATCTAATTACGTATTCTGGGAGCGGAGTGTTACATTTACTATATACGTATCCATACCTAACTTTCAAATACGGATACGGATATGAATATTGATGGATATAAAAAAATGATATTCATATCGGGTTGAAAGTCCGCATCCGGTGGCACCCCTACTACTGAGCCTATTCTCTCTCCTCCATGTTTTGTTTATCTAAATTCTATATTGGTATCAAAGCTTACTTATGTAATTTACATATTTTGGCAATCTCAGGGATTTCACACTAGTACATGTATGCGCACGGAGAAGGTACGGGGTCGAAGTAAGATTTCCTTGAATCAAATTGAAAAATTACAACGGACTCGTATTCCGGTTACAAGGGAGGGAGGATGTTGAGTCTTGAATCCTCCCTTTGTTTAGTGCTGGGTTCTTCGTGTGGCGATGGAGAGTGAATCTTGTTCTCCGTTGACCGGGTGACCGTCTAGACCTTCGGGGATCTTCTCTTCGGTGAGCAGAAGGAGTAGCACAGCTCTGTCTACCAAAACTCTCAAAGAGAAGGTAGGCAAAGAGCAACTTGTACGCAGCAAGCTTGCTGAAGAGTTGAGCTCTCTCTTGCTTCTCTCTCTGTCTGCCTTTTTGTCTATCTCTTGTTTCTTCTGTCCTTATTGTCTTGTCTCTTCTCCCCCATTCCTATAGCGGCGGGCTATTTATAGAGGTCTCAGGGGTGAACGTGCCCCCTAAAAGTGCTCCACAATGAGGGGCTAACTTCCCCGCTATGTGGGCGGTGACTGGCCCCATAACCAGGGCGGTTATAACCGAGACGTGGGCCATGGACCCTCGCGCCTTGATGCTGAGACGCGGGTGTTGAGCCCACGCGCCTTAATGCTGAGACGCGGGTGTTGTGCCAACGCGCCTTGATGCTGAGACGCGGGTGTTGAGCCCACGCGCCTTAATGCTGAGATGCGGGTGTTGTGCCCACGCCCTTGATGCTGAGACGCGGGTGTTGAGCCCACGCGCCTTAATGCTGAGACGCAGGTGGCCATCATTAGTCCTGCATCTAGAACTTGAAATTCTGCCTTTTTTAATGGCTTGTCTTTTAATGATTTTTAGACAGCCTACAGAACCCCCTCCAAAGTTTTCGATATTCCGCAGTTAAATGGGACGGATTTCGAAATACTTTGGACTCTAGCTGAGCTCACCCTTATGACTGGACTGTCAATGCTCCGGTTTGATCTTATCTGGAGTATGGTCTTCGTGAGTGTACTGTAGAACTCTTTGAAGCCATCAGAGTTGATCGAGTTGAGTGTTTAGATACACAGTCTAAACCTCCCCGATTGCTTTAAGTCTGTCGTGGGTGCACTTTAAGCCAGGAGTGGACGGTCATCTGCTTGTGCCAGTGTACTGTTGAACTGTTTTGCAGAAGCAAGGACTGAACGCCAGTTCTTTTTGAAGAGCAGAGATAGTACTGATTTAAAGACGTGACTTTCATGGGGTGCGTCTTTTGAAAATGAAAACGCGACTGATATTCTATTGGGCAGACGCGATGCTAGGCCGGATTGGAAGGACGCGAACTTCGGAGAGACGCATCCTTTTGAGTAAGGACGCGATTTTCTGGACGCGACCATGGCTGTGCTGACGGGGCACGTCCATCGAAGAGGCGCGCCTGTTGGTGCGAATCCGTGCCATGTCATGAGTGCACCACCACTTTTTCTGGGGAACCGACGGGACATCTCTTTTTGACGTGCGGACTTCCCCGTATATTAAATGAGTTGTCCACGCGTCAAGCGATGATTCGATGCCGAACCAATCGAGCCACGCGCCGCGTATCTTTGCGAATCTTCGTGCCTATAAATGGAAACAGTCAGAGAGATATCTCTTTCGTCTCGAGCGCATCTGTTAGGGTTTTTGAAAAAGGAGTCTTCTCTGTCCCTTCTCATTTCTTCATTATCCATCATCGGGTTCTTGATTAACGATGGCACCCAAGGCCAAGCCAACCGCATCATCTTCAAAAGCGGCCGTCATCGAGGCCCAGAGGGCGGTTTCCTCCACGCAGGAAGCCCCAATCTCAGGTATAATGTCCTTAAACTTCGCCATTAATGGAAGTTCATGGACTCCTAAAAATCCCTCTTTTAAAGGAGAACCATCAACACAGAATAGAAACCACGTTTGATTCTCAGACGCGGTCTTTGAGTTGATAAACAAGGTGCGGGTTTGATGACCCCACCGCTTTTATCCACTTGGGGATGCGTTTGTTTATTGGATATAAAGCGCCAGTAAGCCCTGCACTTCGGATTCTTCACTTAGAATATTTCTAATTGTGAAGGGTTCGGACGCGGACTTGATCCTTGAGTTCTGTGACATTAGGTGCTGGTCTTTTATGAATCTCGTACCTGAGTCCAAGTACTTAGAAATTTTTTTATAAGTCTTGGATTTCAAAACGCAGGCTCCCTGTTGGCCTCACGGTCGCGGATTTTCAGGTCTGGACGCGGATTTTGGCAATTTCTGCGTCCAGTATCTCTTCTGCGTCTGAACGCGGATTTTCAGGCCTGGACGCGGATTTTGACAATTTCTACGTCCAGTATCTTTTCTGCGTCTGGACTATAGACACTTAACTTGTTTTAACAGATTTCTGATTTAAGTGTCATCTTCTTCTGTAGTGCAACACACTTCTGCCCCACTCTCCAAGAGGCGCCACTTCGGGCACGTAGGTGGTGCTGACCGTGATTTGACCTTTGTGCTGCAAAGGACTGTACCTGTGACTGCTGATGGATCGCAGGAGCGCAGGAGGAGGCTCTCCAATGTTGACATGGCAACCTTTCGGGAGCTTATGACTGACGCAGCATTCACAACGGATTCTCGCGTCCGCTGGAGAAGCCTGCCTTCTTCTTTGGAGGCCGTATTAGCGAGGGTGGTTATTCCTTGTATGACGGAGATTATAAATGGCTCCGCCAGATAGGGGGTAGAAGATTCTCTCTCCCAAACATGGAGAGGATGTACCCACTGTCTTATCTCCAGCACATGTCCGTCCCTCGGAAAATGAAATGAGAACTCTCCCGATATGTCCCTGAGGTTACTCTTGGCGACCTAGTCTCCAAAAAGGTATATCGTCATGATAGTCATGATAGGGAGGTTCTCGGCTTGTTTCCAGGGCTGCTCAGGACTGATCACCCAGTTGGAGAGACACCAAAACTTGGCACCACTTTCCTCAACGCGTTCATGAAAGTGGAGGGTGATTTTTCGGTCGAGTTCCGTTCGCCCGGGTGGATCCACTCCACTGAGAGGTATTGGTGGGGCAGGATGGTGAGCTTTGTCCTTGCCGACCTTAGAGGCTTGTTGGAGCAGGCGGAATTATACCAAGCAGTCAGGGCTGTACAGTATGGTATCCCACCGAGCTCTCAAAACTTCTTTGGGATCCTGGAGCGTTACAATCCTCTGACGGGGACATTCTTCACTCCGGTAGGGGAGATGGGTCTCGCCCTGCACGAGCTGTACGAGGTCTTGGGGCTGGCAATGGGGGATTCTCCCTATGAAGAATACGCCCCAACCTCTGAGGAGCTTCACCTTATGAAGAAAGGGTCTCCTCGAGTATACGAGACTTACTGGAAGGTGTTGTGTCACTTCCACATCTGCGGCCAGATAACCTCTTGGAGGGCGGGGGGAGTCAAGCAGCTGTCTTGGGCAAGCTACCTGTTCAATGGCGTCAACAAGAAAGACCGTCCGGTGACCCGACTGGCTCCCAGCTCCGACGAGGAGATTGCCGACAGGATCAAGGCTTCTGTAGACTCCTACACCACGGAGTCGAACGAGGATGTTTTCGAACCTGACACGGTTTTCGAAAGCTTCCATCATCGAGCTCGGATCCCTATCTCCGACCACACACTGTTGGCGGGCTTCTTAATGCTGTGGTTGAAGCGCTGTGTGGTGCCAACGCTGCCACATGAAGTCATTGTTGCCGACGTAGTGTACCCGGCGGTGCTCCTACCTTATGGTAGGCCCATAGCCCTTCTCCCGGCCATGGCAGCGAGTATTCAAAGCGGGTTGCGGACGTTAACCCAAAATTTGTGCAAGGCAGGGAAGGCCGTCGACTCCCATGGCAAGGTGATTGTTGACTCGAAGGGGAGGCCGACGATAAAGTGCCCCAACCCTCAGGTTGAGCTCCCCACACGTACCTAATGGCTTGGTACGTTATGCATTGTCCCTCGCTGATGACGCCGGTGTCTTGGTGTGAGGGGTTTATTCCTTTCGTGCAGCGGTTAGAGGGTTCAACCTGGTGTAATACTTACATGTATTACATTCGAAAGTGCGTCACGTCGGCTTCGAACTACCAGCTTAATCGCTGCTTCCCCGCGATTCCTGGTGCATCTTTCGGGGAACAATTTACTGACTCCGTAGGCCAAGATGACTTCACGAGGCTGTCAACGGGGGTTTTCTGGTGGTTGGTCAACATTCGGCCGGGTATGTGCTTTTCCGGCAGGGGAATTCATGCACGATCGAGCCGTATATGCCGAATCGCTTCGCCCGACAGTTCGGCTATGATCAACTATATGTCGGCAACCCCAATGCTCGACTCGCCTTCAGTGGGAATTTGTTCGAAGGTGCTCGGGCTTGGTATTATAGCGTGGCCGGAGGGACGGAAGCAACTTTTCAGCTGCCTATCAAAGGGCCGAAGGGCCGTACCAGCTTCAGCTTCTGTACTTGGTACTTCTAGGCCAACCAAACACCAGATTTCGCTCCGGAGTATTCATGCATTGAGAATATCAATGCAGGTTACGAAGCAAGGTCGGGGTCCACTAAACGCTCGCGAGGCGTCGAGCAGTATCTGAAGGCTCTTAAGGAGGTTAGAAGGGGGTCGAGGGAGGAGCCGCGAGCAGCAAAAGCTCGACAGGCGGTGGGTAAGCGTCCTCCAGGCTCTACCTCCACTGCTGAGCCTGCCCCAAAGAAGGTCCGGAGAAACTTGACGTCTGCAGTTTCTCCGTTCGAGGACATCCCTTCTGGTGTTGAGGAACCGAGGGAAGAAGAGGCGGATGAGGATGATGCCCCCTTAGTCCATGCCCGCAGGTTGCGCAGCAGGGGCCCCAGGATTGTGGAGGAAGCGGAGCCTGCTGACAAACCCACCACCGCTGACGAGGCCGAGCAGTTCGAAGTCGACATAATAAGCGGAGGCGATGTTGAGAGGCCAGGGGTCTCAGCTCAGCCCGGGGCTTCCTCAGCTCACGAGAGGAGGGATGAGACACAGCAGCCGGAGGTCGACATAATGGGTGACGTTGAGATTCCAGGAGTCTCAACTCAGCCTGGGTCTTCCTCAGCTCACGAGAGGAGGATGAGGCACAGCAGCCGGAGGTCGACATAATGGGTGACGTTGAGATTCCGGAGTCTCAACTCAGCCTGGGTCCTCCTCAGCTCACGAGAGGAGGGATGAGGCACAGCAGCCTGGGTCTCCCAGTGTATTCATCTCCAGGGCTCGGACAGTTGACCCCAGCCCTACCACTGGGGTGTTTGGAGGCAAGGCTCCGGTTGCCGAGGTCCCTCGCGTTGAACTGTCGTCTTCATCATCCGAAGAGGAAATCGATTTTGAGGATGAGGTCGACTTTGGCGATGAACCCGCTCCTCCTGATTCGAGCAAATTCTCACACATCTCGGAGGAGGAAATATATATGTGTGAGCCGTTGACGACATCACCACTAGCGGCAGTTATTCCTGCTAAAGCCGCTGAAGGTACACTACTCGCCAAACTCATCCTTCTAACTAGGAGAAGGATTTTTGATGTTTTCTTTTTTACTTGGCCTCGTGTTGCAGGGCTAGTCATGGTTAGCGAGGCCGCTGCTTCCTCCCAGATCGAGGAGATGATACAAGAACTGGCTCAGCAGGAGAGAACTGAGTCTCCTCGTACTGGGGTGCCTCAAGAGAGGGCAATCGTCGAAGTCGGTGGGGCCTCCACCCTACAGGATTCACCCAAGGACTCGCCACCTTTGGACCCCCAGCCGAGTAAGGAAATGTTGGTATAGATGTCTTCCCTTTTGCTGTAATGGCTAATATTCTCGTAATTTTGCAGAGGGCATTGAGGAAGTTCAGGCAAGTGCAGAGAGCATTGAGGAAGTTCAGGCAAGTGCAGAGAGCATTGAGGAAGCTCAGGTAGGAGGAGGTTTGGTGGTCAGTGCCTGCCCGGGAGACCACACATCTCAAGCCTCGGCCGAGGATTCTGAGGAGGTCGAGCTCACTACCCTGTCATCGGCTGTGGAGGTTTCTACGGAGGTAGCACCCACAAAAGCGCCAGTGGCTACTCTTGCTCCTGCCGTACCCGTGGTCAGCCCGACTCTTGCGCCAGAAGAGCCGACCTACATCCCCCACACCGTGATGGAAAGGGGATCGGGGACCATCTCGGGTGATGATACCATGGAGTTCTTGACACGCCAGACGGTGCAATAATTCTTTGCCTCAATGCGATCATGCATCGATTTATCCTGTCTGGGGGTAGTTCTTTTGAATTCGCCCAGACGTATCTCGAAAACCTGGTCGAAAACATCAAGTTGGCCGGAGGCCCTTCACTAGCCCAGGCGTGTCTGCTGCTGGTGGAGCAGCTGGGACAAAACCTGAGAGAGCTTCGATCCCTGGAGAATGCCGGCTCATTCCACAAGGCCCAGGAAACTCTGAATAGGCTCCTTGCTGCTCAAGAGCAGGAGCGAAGAGAGGTGGAGGAGCAGATAACCGATAACACCCGTCTTCTCGAAGGTTTCCAGGCTGATCATCAAAGGCTAGCGATCGAGTCCAAGGAATCTGAGATGATCATACAGGCTGCAAAGCAGGCTATCCTTGATTCTCGGGCTGCCATAGCCAGAGCTGAGGCAGTGATTACTATTAACGAACAGAAGCTTGCTACCTCTGAAAAGAGGCTAGCGGAGTTAGAGGCTGTCAAGGCGCAAATTGAAGCAAACCTCTCTGTTCGTTCGTCCAAGCTGGAATCCCTCCGAGTACGAGCACAGGGATTTTTACCTGAGGCGGACCTGCGGGCCCAAGCTCTCATGGAGGCTGAGAAGGCGCGTCAATATGAGATACATCGCCTTAGAGAGCAAATCCGTTCCTTGGCGAACCAGGACCTTTAACCTTCTCTTCTCTTCTTTTTTTTTTTGTAAAGAAAAGGACACTCTATTTACCAAGAGTGTTTGTATCTACTTTTATCATTTTTTGAATAATAAAAGTCTTTGAAATTTTCTGTTCCACCTTCATTGCCCTGCTGTAGATGAATTCAACCTCTCAATCACAGATTTCGGCTGTGCTCCCTTACTGACTGTGGATACTGAACTTAGGTAAGACTAAGTTCTTTTGATGAAATGCAGCGTCAATTCATAAAAAGAGACGCGGCTCTGAGGCACGCGATTCTGACCTGCTAGTGAAGACGCGGTTCAAGCAGACGCGGAGGACACGGCTTTGAGTGTGGTTCATTGGCCGCAATTCTTAACTCTATCCAGACGTAGAGTTCAGGATAATGAGGTCTTACGCCCCTTAACATTAACGCAGTCAGGGACGTGGCGCTGTAGACGCAGCTCCAAGATGCTTGTAAAGGTGACGGGCTTTTTCTGCTGAAGTCATAAGCCTTAGGACGCAGCTTTATGTGCTTTCCCACTGGGGCCCCTAAAATGAGTCCCTTTTGTTGAGAGACGCGGATTGACTTTGAATCATCCAAGAGACGCGAAGGATCTTCTAACTTGGAATGAAGGAGGACGCCGACTTTTTTTTTTTTGAGAAAAGAGGGGACGCGGGTCGTTGGACGCAGCTCTCATACCTGCTTTTTGGTACGATTTCCCAGGCGTTATAAACAGCCTGTCATAAAGATTTTGTGAAATCTTTGAACGTCAAGTCTCCGTTGACGATTGGGAACCCGCATCATCCGTTATTTCCCGAAACGGTTTGTCCACGCTTCAGTTCTTCATTGGGCTTAGGCGTTAATGCCTTTTAATGCCAATACGCGCTGGCGGTTGGAAACCAGCGTCTTCGACGCTTCCCGAAGCGACGCTCCACGCGTCAGCCTCCCATTGGCCTTTGACAGTCGTACGGTCATTAAGGCCGACGGTTCCAATTGATGAACCATTAACTACGGTTATTATGGGTTGCCTATAAATAGGGGCTCCTCTTCTCCCTTTAACAGTCCATACTTAGACTGTGTTCTTCTTGAGAGCGAGTGCTCTGAGAGACTCTGTCTTCTCCCTTTCTGAGAGACTCTATCTTCTCCCTTCAAGGACCCTATCAGGAGTTTGCCTCCATGGACGAGGATGACCCAGAGCTTCCATGCTTCTGTTTGGTCTCTTCAGTAGATTACCACTGTCAAGTGATTTCAATGATAGGAAGCGTCTCCCTGAGCACCTTTTACGTCCGCGTCTCAATGCAGAGAGTTCAACTCTTAACAGAGGCCTCTGCAGGTATGCCATGCCCACTTACCATGACATTTTAGATCCAACCAAGTTTGAATTTTAGTATATCTCTTAGAGAGATATCATTTGGACTTTCTTGCGAAGTCGTGGTTGGTGCATTCCTCTTCTGGAATTTGCGCCATCGACTTAAACTTTTTTGAACGCAAGTATTGAAGTCATTGGTACCTGGCCACGGGCTTTGCACACAGAGCTCGTGTCTTGAGGCCACTGACTTGGAAGAATTTCAATTCGGGTCGAAGGTTTCAGGCTTGAACTTTTGCAACTCCTGTTCCTCCAACAGAGAGATGGCAATTTTTGGCGTCTGATTCTCTGCGCGCCTTGTATCTTAGACGCGGATGTGGAATTAGGTCGCGTTTGAATTCTGTGTGTATCACAGTCTTGCTCGCGTCTGTTTCTGTTGTTGCAGGAATCTGGCTCAGCGTGCGGGTCATTCCCGCGTCTGCAGTCTTCAGCAATAACTGCGTTTGTGACTTAGTTTTCTTCTGTCGAAGTATACTAAGCTCTGAATTGTCTAATTCCCTTGTTTGCTTCTTGCAGGTAGGCTTGATCATCCTTTTTCACGTTCGCTGGGCCCGTGGGAGAATATATCGGCCAGCAAACTTGTTCGATGTTCGTCCACAAGGGAAGAAATCATAGTCTCCGTCATCCACAAGGGAAGAAATCATGGTCCCTGACGGGAACTTAACCCTCGCCAAGATCTCATTGTACGCGCTGCACCAGTCATGCTTACGGGCTGGTCACGGTCACAGTGGGTATGGCGGCGGGGTTGCAGTGGATACAGTGGTGGGTAGCATCCCCTGTGAGGTCTTAAAACCTCCTCTCTTACCCCAGAAGTGACATTGAGGAAACTCCATGCTCATTAAACGATCTTCTGGCGGAAGAGATGTTCATCAACGAAAGATCATACCCCCACTTTGGATGGAGGTGTTCGACGGATCATAACCCGGCTTCGGATGGTCAGGTGGGATCAGAAGATTCTGCTGCCATCAGACCTCAAGAACCACCATTATTCTCGATCAGCCAGAGACTTCTTCGATGTTTGCATCATGCATCGTGGTGCAACCAGCTTCTGATCGTTGCCACAATGTCCGATCCTACTTTGGCGCCCTTCCAAGCATCCTGTACTCGGAATAACATGCAGCTGAGGAGCGAGTGTAACCTCTGAGAGAGAGAGAGAGACTTCTTTGTACTCCTTAACTGTAACACTCAATCTTATTGTATAAGAGAGCGTTTTTGTATCACTTTCATGTGCCTGGATATAAATAAAAGTGACACTTTTCTTTTTCTCCTTCTATTGTCTTGAACTCTTTCTTTCAGTCATACGCATAGAAGTAAAGGACTTTGACTTGTCAAAACTATGATGATAATTTCAAACAGTCAAACTTTTTAGAGAGAAATCCTATTTTTGGAACTCCCCAATGCTGTCAGACGTGTAATATTAACTTGACAAGAGATAAGACAATTTTGTGGACCTGTCAATCTATAAAGGAGAATGACAAGTGAGACTCGTACCCCCAGGGAAAATGGGCCTTTATCAAGGTTTAGGATTCACTTGATTAAGCTCAGCTGGGGATTTGAAGGAAAACACTGTCAATGGTGTAGTATTAACCTAATAATGTGTTTAGGTAGACTTGTTATTCTATTGAAAAGAATAGCAAGTGAATCTAGATCCGCGGGGAATCTAAAAAGGTTTTTACCGTTAGAGGTGTGATATTAACTTAACGGGTTGAATGTAGTCCTGTCAGAAATATGATGTTAACCTGACAAGGATGTGAGTCAGAGGTGTGATATTAACCTGACTCAGAAATACTTTAGTTTCATTTGGGAAAACAGAAGTGTCACTGACATAGGTGTGATGTTTAACTTGACAGTGAGGGTAATGCTAGAGGTGTAATGTTGAACTTGGCATTGATCGTCTCGACTTCGATACGGAAGTTCGAGGGAAATTCATTGTCATAGGTGTATTGTTGAACTTAACAATGAATTGGATGCTAGAGGTATGATGTTGAACTTAGCATCATCCGTTTCGGCTTCGACATGGAAGTCTGGAGGAAAGTGACTGTCAGAGGTGTGGTATTAAACTTGGCAGAAACTTGATGTACTGTTTAGAAGTGTAATGTTAACTTAACAGTAATTTGTCAGAGGTGTGATATTAACTTGACAGAAACTTGATTTGCGATATGAGCAATTTGAGGACCTGTCATCCTATTGATGAGAATGGACAAGTGGAGTTTGAAGTGCCAGAGGTATAGTGTTAACTTGAAAACAACTGTATTTTGTAGAACTACCATTCTGTGGATGAGAATTGGTAAGGGATTTTGGAGGGGAGAGTGGAGTTGAGTCCACTTAGGATTTTTAGCAAACCCACAGCTATCAACGGATTTGAGGTGCCTTTACCAACTACCGTTTGAGTTGGGCTAGCCATGCTATTCCCTCAGCATGATGAGTTGTCGAAGATTTATGTTGGGCTTAAAAGCCAACGTTTTCCTCTATCCTTAGCCATCGGAGGCGGCGGATGTTAATGAAGAAGCTCTTCTTGTTTTGATCAGAGGTGTACTTTTAACTTGATCGGGGGAGGAGTACTATTAAGGATAGTACTTCTTCAAGAATCTGCTATTGATCGGCATCATGAGTGTATCGTCATTTGAAGTTATGAGGCGATACGATCCATTTGAGTAGACTGACTCTACTACGAATGGTCCTTCCCATTTGGGTTGGAATTTTCCTTTTGTCTTGTGCGTCATCACCATGGGTCTTCTGACGGCTAAGACTAGGTCGCCTTTCTTGAAAGTTCGCACTTTAACTTTCTTGTTGAAGGCTCTGGTATTCGAGCCTGATAGAGCTCGATTTGTTGTTGGGCCTGCAGACGTTTATCGTCTAAGGCTTCCAATTCTTGGAGTCGCTGTCGATGCTTCTCCTCTGTTGTCATCTCTGCTGTCAGGGCGACGCGTAGAGATGGAATTTGAATTTCGAGTGGAAGCACGGCTTCACACCCATATACCAAAGAAAACGGCGTGGCTTTAGTCGGGGTTCGCACAGTTGTGCGGTAAGCCCATAAGCATTCACCCAGCTTCTCGTCCCAGTCACGTTGACTTTTCGAGACAAATTTCTTGAGAAGCTTGCCAATGGTCTTATTGAAAGCTTCTGCGAGGCCATTAGCGGCAGGATAGTATGCCGTTGAGGACACACTCTGGATTCTGAACTTAGCGCAGAATCTCTGGAAAGCCTGGCTGATGAACTGGGGTCCATTGTCGTGGACAATTCGCTGAGGTACACCAAAACGGTAAATGACGTGATGCTTTACGAACTTGATCACGTTAGATGATTTTACCTCCTTCAAAGGGATGGCCTCGGCCTATTTAGAGAAGTAATCGGTTATTGCCAAAATGAACCGATGTCCTTTTGATGATGGTGGGCTGATAGGGCCAACTACATCCATCCCCCACATTTCAAATGGCCAGGTAGAGGTCGTAGAATGGAGGTACTCTGGTGCTTGATGGATGAAGTCGCCATGCACTTGGCAAGCGTGACATCTTTTAGCATAAGTGACGGCGTCGGCAATCATCTTGGGCCAATAGTAACCCAACCTTTGGAGTCGATGTGCCAATTTTGGGCCGGGTTGGTGAGCTCCACACATGCCGTCGTGGGCTTCTTTCAATACCTCTTGAGCCTCCTTTGGTGAGAGGCACCGGAGCAAGATCCCGTCATGCGATCGACGATACAATATTCGTGTAATCGCATTGTAGTAAAATTTAGGGGCTTTCCTTCGAATGGCAGCTGCTTCCTTGGCATCCTCAGGCAGGATGCCGTACAAGACATAGTCGATATAGGGGAATCGCCAGTCTTTAAGCTCTGGCCCAGTTGACAATTCCAGCGCTTCTTTGCCTTGACACTCTCCCTTTGACCCCTGATAGTCTTCGAGGGCAGTTCTCGGGCAATACAAGTCGTGGCTGTAGACGAATACTTTCTCCATTGCTCCAGCTGGAAGGGCTAAGGAGGCCGCGAGGGATGCCAGTGCATCTGCATGCGCATTTTGCTTACGTGGTACATGGTCGATGTAGAAGTTCGTAAACTTCCCAGCCATGTGGACAGTTGCGTTGTAATAGGGTACTAGGTCTTCATGTCTGACTTCGTACTCCCCGCGAACTTGGCTAACGATGAGTTTGGAGTCACCATATGCCTCGAGATTTTTAACGCCAATCTCATCGGCGATTTGCATCCCAATCAAAAGAGCATTGTACTCCGCCACATTGTTGGAACACGGCTCAGTTAATGAGACAGCTCGAGGAATCACATAGTTCTGTGGGGAGACAAGTACTACTCCTACCCCTGCTACTAGGTGTCCTTTTGGGCTCGTTCTGGATGCGCCATCAAAGAAAAGTTGCCACACCTGCCTTTCAAAGGATGTCTGGGTCTGGCAGGCTTCAGCGACCTCGTCTGGGAGATCGTCGTAAAGCTTGGTTACCCTCAGATCTGGATGCTCAGCCAGGAAATCTGCCACCGCTTGTCCTTTAATGGCTTTCTGTGGTAAAAAGTGCATTTCATATTGAGATAGCAATATGGCCCATTTTGCCAGCCGGCCGTTCAATGATGAAGGCTTAGTCATGAGTAACCTCAAGGGGTTGACTTTTGATATGACGTTTATAGTTTGGCCTACCAGATAGTGTCGCATTTTCTGAATGGCGAACACTAGTGCCAAACATTCCTTCTCGATCGGATTATACCGATGTTCGGCTCCGATCATTGTTCTACTCAGATAGTAGATTGCTCGCTCTCGTCCTTGATCATCATTCTGAGCTAGTAGAGCTCCCAAAGAATGATCCATTGCCCGAACGTACACCAGGAAAGGCTTTCCGAATACCGGAGCTGCAAGGACTGGTGGTTGGGTGAGGTATTGCTTGATTTCCTCGAACGCTTGTTGGCAAGCGTCGTCCCAAATGAACGAGACACCCTTCTTCATTAACTTAGCGAAGGGTTGGCATCTTCCAGAGAGGTTTGAGATGAACCTGCGGGTGTACGCCAATCGTCCTTATAATCCCCTGAGTTCCTTGAGATTTCTTGGAGGCTGCATCTCCTGGATAGCTTGAATCTTTTCCGGGTCCAAATGGATCCCGGTGGAGGTTACAATGAATCCTAAGAATTTACCACTGGCCACCCCCAGGAAGGACTTGTTGGGATTCATCTTCAATCGATGAGCCCGCATGATGTCGAAGACCACCTTCAGGTCAGCTATGTGATTACCCTTAGTGCGACTTTTTACCGCAATATCATCGACATAACATTCTACCGTTTTGCGTATTTGTTGCTGGAAAATGGCGTTCATGGCCCTCTTATAGGTTGCCCCCGCATTCTTCAGTCCGAAGGGCATGACGGTATAGCAATAAACCCCCAATGGTGTCCTGAAGGAGGTGTGCTTTTCGTCGTCAGGATACATTTTGATTTGATTGTATCCTGAAAACTCGTCCATGAAGGACATTCGTTCGAATCCGCAGGTATTGTCAATCATGACGTCTGTGATTGGCAATGGGAATTCGTCTTTGGGACAAGCCTCATTTAGATTACGAAAGTCGATGCAGATCCGGATCTTTCTGTTTATCTTAGCAACGGGGACGATGTTGGCTACCCAATCGGGATGTTGCTCTTCCCTGATGAAGCCAGAATCTATAAGCTTTCTGACTTCTGATTGAATTGCCTCCATTATCTCTGGACGGAACCGTCGCTGTTGTTGTTTAACAGGCTTTACATCCGGATTGATGTTGAGACGGTGCATAGCCATCTGAGGATCAAGTCCAGGCATGTCTTCGTAATTCCAAGCGAAGACATCTCTGTACTCTTGAACAAGAGATATTAGATCTTTTTTCTCTGACGGTGACAGGCCGTCGCTTATGAAGATGGGCTTAGGATTAGCCTCATCTCCTAAATTAATCTGAACAATATTGTCTTCTGTGGGTGGTTCGCGCTGCTCAAAGCGAGTATCCCAAAGAGTATTTAAATGTTTGATCCAAGGATCTGTATCAGATTGGATCATTTCTTCATCTCCGTCTTCCAGGTGGCTTGTTGAGACCATGTTCACTGAAAGTTCCCCGAAGATGTTGCCGACACTGACATCTGACTCCCATGATGACGTGCCTGAAGAGTATTTATGGCCAAATGAGCCCCCAGAATCAGAGGCTGATGGAGTCAGATTTGATACATAACCCAACCCCCTGCGCGTCCGATGATAATAATCGGGTGCTTTTCCTTTTGGCACAAAGGATCGAAGTAGCGTCCTCCGTCCTTTGCCGAAGTTCAACCCAAGTCTACTGGTGAGGTCATACCCCATGTTTTTCATCATTCTGAGTGTCTTTGGCTCATAATGACCGAACTGAGGGGATTCCTGCTCACTTTCTGATTCTTCATGATTCATTGGTTCGGATTCAATTCGTCCGAAGAGAATTGGTCTTTGGCCCTTCCTTCTCGCTGGAACCATGAATATGATTGTTGCGCATCGTCGACATTTCGACATGTTTTAAAGGACGATTTCACCGGTACATGCAACGATGTCAAAGCATCCATTGCCGACCAGAGATCGTCATCCACGTCGGTACTAGTGTCTGACGGCACTGAATCAGAAGCAAACACAGAAAAATACGCTAAATCTAATTCTTCATTAATGTACCAACCGCCTACATCATCGGTGGTATTATTAACATCGAGCTTATCAATGCTCGTTACAGGTGGATCTAGCTCCCACACACACTCATCTTCCTCCAGCTCGGTGTCGGCTTCATTGCCAGAGTCTGGTTCCTCCGGTTGCGGGACTTCATCCGTCTCCACGGGATCTTGGTACAGTAAGGAGTCTGTGAAATAATTCTCAACCCCTTTGAATGGATGCCTTTCGGCAATCAACGTCTGCACCTTTCCACCCTCGTCAATGTATTTCATGACTTGATGGAGAGTGGAGGGAACGATGGAGTTGCGGTGAATCCACGGTCGTCCCAGCAATAGGTTGTAGGAAGTGTCGGCATCAATGATGTAGCATGTCACTTCCGACTTTAAACTTCCAATCTGGCATTTGAGCTTGATCTTCCCCATCGGATGGGTCATGTTGGCATTGAACCTATAGATAGTTGTCTGGGTAGGGCTCAAACGATGAGTAGGAATGCCCAGATGTTGCATGACCCGGCGAGGCATGATGCTCAACGCGGACCCTGGATCTACCTGAATGCGGTTCACTTCGGATGATTCAATATACCCTGTGAAGTACAGGGGTCGATCATGCTTCCCTTTAACCTGCATATCCTCTGCCGTGAAGGTGATGCAGGGGGCATTCTGGGAGGTGTGGAGACAATTCTCTACATTTTCCTCCTTTGGCACCTGGGTCATGAAGACCTCAGCATTTGCCAGAGCCTCTTATAGAGCTTCTCTGGTTGACTTCGACAGCCTAAGAAGCTCATACAGGGTAATGCGCGCCGGGATGTTGGCCAGTTGAGCCAGGACATCAAAGCGGTAAGGCGCCGTGGATCCTTCCGCAATGCCCTTTTGAAGGGCTCGAGAAAATCGAATCTCCTTCGGTTTCTCCACGGGTTGTTTTGTGGAGGGCTTGGTTGGCTCTGCAGCTGGTTGTGGAGGGGTTGCCGCCGTTTCGCCATACTGCTTCAAGTAGGGCTGTCCTGAGCGGGTTTGTAACGCCCCGATCCTGCGGATACGGAGACGTTACTGCAACGTATATACGCAGGTCCGAAATACCCTCACGTATATACGCTAAGCATCAGTACAGGCAAGAATCAGAGTACGGAAGCAAGTGGTGCATTATACATTCCAACGCATGAGTACAATTACAAAGTTATCACCAGGGTGATCCAATATTACATGAATATTACATCACAGATATGCACAATTGCGAGATTACAAGGAGATGTACAAGTATGAACAGTACACATGCACTCACGAGTTTACAAAAGGAAAACTCGGGAGGCACACAGGGGGCCTGGAAAGATGGAGCTCTGAACGGTCTGCTGGAGATCCACGCTACTGCTGCGCCACTCTGATCAGCAACTGGGGGAAACCACACGCTCCAAGCTCCGACATGTTCCAAGCTCCAGGACCTGGACATGAGAATCCAGGGGAGTCAGATAGAACTCCCCAGGCGAGTGGTGATACGAATGCCAAGTGGCGAGCATAGGTAAGCATGCAGGAGCAAGTAGATATAAACAAGTGATATCCAGCAGGAACTACTCATGGTATGATAAGATAAGAGAAGGTAAAGAGATGAGAAGTAAAGTAGATAGGGCAACACCAGATATCTCCTAAACTAACATAAAACCGATAAAAACCGAATACGAGCAAATCCGATTGTACAAGCTTAGGTCACGGCCCCATGAGACTAGTACCTCGAAGGAATAATCCAAACAAGGAAACCCTCATCTATATACCTTTATCCCATGTCACCGTAATCCAAGCACATACAACCCGAGTTACAAAACGGCACAGCAATTTGTATATTAGCATCTTATTATAATTAGAGCCGTCTAAGTTTCAGGCTTCAGTATGTGTCCCATTCCACATACTTTCACTCACAACTTATATAGCAAGTTATTTGGAAACTGATAAAGTTCGATGAATCATGTTTCGGATGGGCCCCGTACATGCCCGGGACAACGGTCCAGGAGTATCCGGTGCTGAGCCGGAACGTACCGCTAGGTACCGGGACTTATTTACGCCCGAACAGGAATAGAGTATCGCAGATCCCATAGAAATAGGCCTAGGGCGTGTGCATACCCGGCAGGAATGAACAGGAGTATGGGTGCCAGCACACACCCACGGAATCCCTGGTGGCCGCCAGGTGATCCCTCAAGTATGTGGCCACGCGCGGCTCGATAAGACCACCATAAACATGATTAATCAGGGCCCATCAGTTTCCCCCAAACCGAGTGCAAGTTGTCTTATAATAATTTAATATGTGATTATCAATTTACGGGAATAGCAGGTACAAGACATGATCAGGAGTACATGAGTACTACAGATTCAGGTCACTGTATATATAATACAGGATAATAAGTATAAGGTTCAAGTCACTGTATGTAATGCAGGATAACAAGTATAGTATTCCCGTAAATGAGATAATCACAGGTCAAGTATATCATGCCGGGTGTCAAGGGATAGCATGACAAGATGGTGATATTAGACAGGTAACCAGTCATGTCAAGAGATTGATATTAGTCCGGTGGTAAGTCATGTCATAACAAGGGGTCTTGCCAAGTAGTAGCATGTAAGAGACATGTATGAAGTAATGGCATGGCATGACAAGTGTTAACATATCAGGTAAATACATGGCATGTGATAGAATAGTAGCTGAGCACAATCAAGCGGAGCTGAGCAAGCTGGAGTGTACAGACAGCAAACAGTATTTAACACTGGAGCGTCTGGCAAGGTTACCGGAACAACTCGGCTTAAAGTGCGAGTAGAAAATTCGGCAACATCCCGCCTAGACGAATCTAGTGGTAAAGCGCTGAACGCTGATCATGATAACCAGGCGGAGCTGAGAAACCTGACGGTCCCAATCACTTCCCTTTCGAGATAGTAAGAGACCGGAGGCTGAAGAACGGAGAGACCTGACGATCCCAATCACTTCCCTTTCGAGATAGTGAGAGACCGGAGGCTGAAGGCTGAGAGACCTGACGGTCCCAATCACTTCCCTTTCGAGATAGTGAGAGACCGGAGGCTGAAGGCTGAGAGACCTGACGGTCCCAATCACTTCCCTTTCGAGATAGTGAGAGACGGAGGCTGAATAGCCCGGAGGCGGTGTTCTATCCTATTACAAGCATTCGTCACAGAGTAATACATGTCTAGTCATTGGCACTCGGTCATACACAAATACAGGGACCCAGCCCAATACAAAACACATATAAACATGGAATAAAATACATGTCGACCCGACGAAGCGGGGAAACCCAAATGGAGGCGAGGACACTCGCCTAAATCTCCGGAAGAGCCGAAAACTCTGAAATCCATGGAACTCGCGCACGCTCCATATAATATAATAATATATAAATATTTAGAGAGAGAAAGTGAAGAGGAGAGAGAAAGAGTTAGAGAGAGAAACCTAGAGAGAGAAGCATATGGAAAGAGAGAGTGCACAGGGAGACGCGGGTTTTGAGAGTGAGACGCGGGGTCGCAGACGCGGGAGTCGCGTCGCGAAGATGCCACAAACGCGGGGTTCGAGACCCGCGTTCAAGTCAGGACACAAGGAGAACGCGGACGCGGACGTGGGTTCCGCATCGCGTTAGCACAGGAAGAACACAGACGCGGGCATGGACTCCGCGTTGCGTCGATACAATAACGCGAAGGCCGCGTTAAATAGATATCAAGATCGCGAAGACTCGCGTTAAGGAGTTGTCTGGACGCGGGGGTGAGATCCGCGTCAGCAATTTACAGAGAGGAGGAGGGAGATCTAGAGAGAGATTAGGGAGAGGAGAGAGAAGTTACGAGTAAGAGAGAGAATCTGGAGAGAGAGAGAGGAGAGAGAAGTTCAGGAGAGAGAGAGAGAGATTGAACAGGAGAGAGAGAGAGAAATTGAACATGAGAGAGAGAGTTTGAACAGGAGAGAGAGAGAGAGAGAGAGAGAAAGGACAGGGGGCAGCAACCCCCTTCTCTCGCACAGGGGGCGGGAAGCCCCCTGGCCGGAGGTGGCCGCCGGCCGCCGGCGGATCGCCGGCAGCGCCAGAGCTGGGGTGGCCGGTGGCCACCCCAGGGGAGAAACAGGAGGGGGGCAGAGGGGCTGCTGCCCCCCCATCTCTGGTCACGGCCTGGCCTTGCCAGGCCGTGGCCAGGCCAACCCTGGCCGTCCGGCCAGGGGCGCCAGAGGGCGGCGCCGCCAGACAGGGACGGCCACGCTGGCCGCCCAAAAAAAAAGGGGGGCTGTTGCCCCCCTCACAATAGCCCCGGCCAGGCCTCCTGGCCTGGCCGTGGCCCTTCCAGGCCGGCGCCGGCGGCCCTCCGGTGGCCGCCGACGAGGTGAAAGAGAAGAAAGAGAGAGAGGGAGGAGGGAAAGGAGAGGGAAAGGAAAAAAAGAAAAAGAAAGAAAAGGAAAGTAAAAGAAAATGAAAAGAGGAGGAAGGAGGAGGAGGCTCGCCAGAGTTGGGGGCCTTCCTCGCCGGCGTTGGTGGCCGGAGGCGCCGGAGAGAGGTCGGCCATCTCTTGGAGAAGAAGAAGAAGAAAAGAAATGAGGAGAAGAGAAGAAGAAAAGAAAAGAAAAAGAAAAGGGGAGAGAGAGATTGATAGGGATTGATGGATGGGAGAGGGTTTTAATGACGGGGGTGAGGTTGCATTGGTGAGGTCGGTGGAGGGAAAGAAAAGGAAAGAAAGAAAGGAAAGAAAAGATTAGAAAAAATAATAATATTATAATATGGTCGCGAAATATCGACTGTTCCAGAAAAATCCCCAAAAATACCCAGAGGTAGAAAACGTCATCCTGAGGAATAATATGAAATCGGTTTCAAAAATAAAATCCCGTTTTCAAATTAAAAATCCGGAAGTCAACCGCCGATACCGGTCTACACCGGGTCGGCCGGATTTTGATAAACTCTGAAAAATCTCAGAAAATGTATTTAGATAGAAAATGTGATTTTAAGAAATAATGTAAAAGGACGCTTCTAGTAATTCCAATCAGTTTGTAAATTAAAAATCCGGGAATCGGTCAGCGGCACTGGTCGACACCGGTTTTGAAGATTTTCAATTTAATTCAGGAAAATTCCAGAAAATCATAGAAAATCTAAAATATTGGAAAATGATGTTTAAAACTGAAATCGGTCAAATTGGAATAGCGAAAAGACCAAATCGAGCAATTCACTAGGATCGGGTTCCCGGTTCAGATTAAGGCTGACTCCGAGCTCACGAATCCAGATCCAAGGCAAAACGATCATATAAACAACTCATAATAAAAAACAATTATAGGAAGTAAATCGAAAAATACGATCGAAAAATCTGAATACGCAACTAAGTACGTATTCCGGGAGTGGGGTGTTACAGGGTTTCCGCCACCAGCCGACCGGGTTCTGCGGCCAGAACTATTGTCTCCTCTTCCGAGTCGGTTAGTGAAGGAATATCGGTATCCGCTTCTCGAGAAGAGGCACACACCACATTGCAGGATGACGCCTTTGCCTTGCCCTTGGACTTTTTATTAGTTACAGTAGTCCATTGCTGGGCGTCAACAAGGTCAGGGTGGACCCACATGATTTCCCCTCGAGGCGTAGGAACAGGTATCAGGCCTTTCTCTTGTTGCTGGTGAGGATCTGTGTTGACCACTCTTAGCTCTCCTTTCGGAACATGGACCACCCCCGAAGGCGTTGGGGGTTGTCTTCCGAACTGGAGAACTGACGTCATGTTAGTCGTCACCTTCTTCTGCTCTGGTCGGAGTTTTAATACCTCCGCGTCAATCAGGGCCTGAAGGATGTCCTTGAAGACGTAGCAGCTTTTGGTGGGGTGTCCCAACATCCTGCGGTATAAGCAGTAATTGGAATTGTCGGTTTTACCGACTTCTTCAGGGCGCTTGGCTTCAGGGAGCTTCAGTCTATTGCTCTTGTTGAGTAGCTTAAAGAGCGAATCGACATGTTCCTCCTTGAAAGAATACTGCTTGTTGGCGCGTGGCTGGCTTGAAGAGCCACTCGCCTTGACCGGTTGGGGTTTGGCGGGAGATTTGGTCTCCGTTGCCAAATTATCCTTCCGCTTTGTCTGGAGGGATGTGTCTGGCGCACGCCTGGTTGACCTCTCTGGCCGTGGCTTCCCTTCTTCTGCCCTGACGCGGGCAATAATCTCCTCAACCTGTTCACCTTGTTGGACCAACTGCTTCCAGGTGCGGCTTTCAGCAACTCCTATTTGAGCAAGGAGTGAGGTTTGGAGATTGTGGCGACATGTTTCTACCAGGGTGACCTGGGTCATGCCGCTCGGACATCGGAGTGCCACATTCCGAAATCTTTCCACGAAAGATTTGACGGACTCTCCCTTTCGCTGTTTGGTAGCCAAAAGGGTGGGCATCGTGACTTCCGAGTCGTCTTCGAAGAAGCGCGTTAGGAATAGCTTCTCCAAATCACCCCAGTTCTTGATGGAGCCCTCCGGGAGTTTCATAAACCATTCAAAGGCGAGCCCTTTCAGGGTGCCAATGAACAGACGTGCCAAGATGGCATCCTTGTCTACTACATTTCCTGTTTGGGATTTAAAGTAGTAGAGGTGTTGGTTGGGTGACCCCTTCCCATCGAATGCTTGGAGGGTTGGAGCCTTAAACTTGGGCGGGTATGGAACCAAGTCCCACTCGGCCGGATAAGGCCGGACTACTCCCGCTTCCTGGAGGCCTTTACGGTTGGTGAGGGCCTCAAGGCGTTGCTCTAATTGATTCATTCTTTCAGAATGAATCTTCCCCTGATTTTGGTCGTCCTTCCCTTGCGACGAGGATTTGGACGAGGTCGAGGTGGGCTTCTCTCCGTCAGGGTGCACGGAAGACGAGCTTTCTCCCTCTTTTTTCTTGCCCTTAGACTTTTTAGGGGGAGATTTCTTCCTGTCTTTGAGCAACTGCGCAAGCATCTGCTTGAGAGATTCGATAGATTCCCGTTGAGTAAGAATCATATCGAGTTGTTCCCTCTGAACCTGGGCCTGCTGATCCAGGCGTCGGGCTGTCTCCTCAGGAGTGCTTGTCATGTAGATGAAGGCCTCCTTCTCGATGGAAGAATTCGAGGCCTGTGATTCTGCTACAGCAGAATGAGAGTCGTTCACTTTGATGCCCGGGCTAGGGCATTATAATCAATCGGGGGGATGGCCCCGGTCCGGGTATGAGTGTGTCGATACACTCCTTCCAGTTCAGAGTCAGACTCGTCAGAGCTGACTGCAGGCTGTTTTCCTCTGCTCCTGCTTGTCATATTCGCAGTGAGCTCTGGGTATTCAGCGTCAGAGAACATCTTCCGCCTATGAGAGTGTCTTCTTTTGGCTGACGGGGGTATCAGGGTCAGCTGTCTAACTAAAGACTGCTGGTGCACACCTGAACCACAATGGCACTCGGAGAGCATAGAGATGAGCCGTTGGCAGCAACATGATGAAGTGACCTGATTGGCACTTCTTTTCTTCGTCAAGTAATCCCTCAGATCCACGGGAGGGGGATCGAAGAGATTAACCTCGCAACGTCGAAGACGAGAGGCATCCATATGCTGTACAGCCTGGACGCGGGTTTCAGGGACGCGACTTTCGCGCCGCGGCTGTAAGACGCGCGTCTGGCGTCTCTGTTGAGACGAGACGCGATTGTCGCATTGCCGCTTAGTGCGTCGGGGCAGAAGAGTTTGAGAGAGAGTGGGTTGCTGGGCCCCACGCCTATGGGGGCGTGCCTCTTGAGCCTGACGAGGCGCAGAGGTTTCACCTTGGCGTTTGACAAGTTGGTCTTCGGAGGACCTAACTTGGGGAGTCTCGCGTTTGGGCCGCCAAACGCGGACTTCGCGCGCTGGATGCGGCGCAGCTAAGATGCTGGTTTGCGCGTTGCGTGCAGCCTCAGTTGGATAATCAGAAGTTCCAACTTGAAGCTGACGCGCACGCCTCCTCTGACGACGCTCAGCATTTCGGTTGCGTCGTGGAGGTGGAGAGAGACCAACGACGACCTGATGCTGGACACTAGAGATTTTGACCACGCGGGTCTCCTGAGAGACGCTGACGCGTGTGTTCCGCGCGGCGCGGTTGGTCGCAGTGGCAGTTGTGCCCGAGACCACGCGGGCCTCCTGAGAGGCGTTGGCGCGTGTATCCTGCTTGGCACAGTTGGAAGCAATGGCGCCCGAGAAAGCCTCAGATCGGGCTTCGGGGCCATTCCCCGTCGAGACCCTGCGGCAGACGCGGGCCCTTAGGCTCTTGGAGCCGGAAGAGAGAAACTCTTCGTACTTCGCCTGGTCGAACTCGACAACTAGCGATTCGACCATCTTCCCCTTACGGAGGATGTCACCTTGCGCCACGATTTGCTCGTCGGTAACAAATGAAGTCCCCAGCGAAGTCGCCATCTCTTGTATGTGCACGGAGAAGGTACGGGGTCGAAGTAAGATTTCCTTGAATCAAATTGAAAAATTACAACGGACTCGTATTCTGGTTACAAGGGAGGGAGGATGTTGAGTCTTGAATCCTCCCTTTGTTTAGTGCTGGGTTCTTCGTGTGGCGATGGAGAGTGAATCTTATTCTCCGTTGACCGGGTGACCGTCTAGACCTTCGGGGATCTTCTCTTCGGTGAGTAGAAGGAGTAGCACAGCTCTGTCTACCAAAACTCTCAAAGAGAAGGTAGGCAAAGAGCAACTTGTACGCAGCAAGCTTGCTGAAGAGTTGAGCTCTCTCTTGCTTCTCTCTCTGTCTGCCTTTTTGTCTATCTCTTGTTTCTTCTGTCCTTGTTGTCTTGTCTCTTCTCCCCCATTCCTATAGCGGTGGGCTATTTATAGAGGTCTCAGGGGTGAACGTGCCCCCTAAAAGTGCTCCACAATGAGGGGCTAACTTCCCCGCTATGTTGGCGGTGACTGGCCCCATAACCAGGGCGGTTATAACTGAGACGCGGGTGTTGTGCCCACGCGCCTTGATGCTGAGACGCGAGTGTTGTGCCCACGCGCCTTGATGCTGAGACGCGGGTGACCATCATTAGTCCTGCGTCTAGAACCTGAAACTCTGTCTTTTTAATGGCTTGTCTTTTAATGATTTTTAGACAGCCTACAGTACATAAAACATGTTTAATGTCAGTTAAAAATCGACTTTAAACATGTCCAAAAAATCGACTTATATGTAGGAGTCGTAATATCTCCAAGTATATGGCAGCAGTTAAAAACCGCCATCATATAAGAGAAAACACGTCGGTTTCACTACGGAACCAACGTTAAACCTTGACTTTTAAAGTCATTTCTTATCAGAACCAGAGTTAAAAGTGAAACTTTAACGTTGGTTCTGTAGGAACCGATGTTAAAGCCCTTTCTTTTAACGCCAATTTTGGAAGAGAACCAACTATAAAAGTACCTTTAATGTCAGTTCCGAAAGGAACCTACGTTAAAGGTATGTATTTTTTTTTTAATTTCAACACAGAGAGCTTCTCTCTCACAAATCATAGAGAGCAGCTCTCAAAAACAGAGAGTTGCAGCTCTTACAAACAGAGAGAAACTCTCAAAAATGAAGAGGTGCTCTGATCACAAACATTACATATCCTAAAAACATATGTGCAGTCCACAAACACAGCACAAAAGCACAAAACTCAACATATATGCGCAAAAAATGAGATTCATTCCAATTTATTAAAAACTTCTACAACATCTCCTTCATAATTACCAGAAAGGTCAATCGTTCAGTATACCGGATCGAGTTCCTGGTTCAGACTCGAGTTGATTTTGAATCTAGAAATTCGGATCCAATGCAAAACGATCGCATAAATATTCATAAAATAAAAATAAATATGGAAAGTAAATCAAAAAATACGATCAAAAAAATCAGAATACACATCTAATCACGTATTTCGGGAGCGGGGTGTTACATTTACTATATACGTATTGTACCTAACTTTCGGATATGGATACAGATACGAATATTGATAGATGTAAAAAAATGATATCCGTATCCGGGTTGGAGCCGGATTCAGATGCGAATATCCGCGAATAATCCGCATCCGGTGGCACCCTACTACCAATCATAATCTCTCTCCTCCATGTTTTGTTTATCTAAATTCTATATTGGTATTAGAGCTTACTAGTGTAATTTACATATTTTGGCAATCTCAGGGATTTCACACTAGTACATAAAACATGTTTAATGACGGTTAAAAATCGACTTTAAACATGTCCAAAAATTGACTTATATGTGGTAGTCGTATATCTCCAAGTATATGACAGCGGTTAAAACCGCCATTATATAAGAGAGAACACGTCGGTTTCACTACGAAACCGACGAAAAACCTTGACTTTTAAAGTCAGTTCTTATCAGAACCAACGTTAAAAGTGAACTTTTACGTTGGTTCCTACGGAACCAACGTTAAAGCCCTTTCTTTTAACGCCAATTTTGGAAGAGAACCAACCATAAAAGTACCTTTAATGTCAATTCCGAAAGTAACATGCGTTAAAGGTATGTATTTTTTTTAAAATTTCAATGCAGAGAGCTGCTCTCTCACAAATTTCAGATAGCAGCTCAACAAAGCAGAGAGCAGCTGAACAGAGAGCTGCTCTCACAGAGAGCAGCTCTCAAATATAGAGAGTTGCAGCTCTAACAAACAGAGAGTAGCTCTCAAAAATGAAGAGCTGCTCTGATCACAAACAGTACATATCCTAAAAACTGTATATGCAGACACAGCTCAAAAACACAAAACTCAACATATATGCGTCAAAAATGAGATTCATTCCAATTTATTAAAAATTTCTACAGCATCTCCTTTATAATTAAGAATCTACCCTGATACAATTATCCAATCAGCACACGGCCTAAAATCATTCACATGCAATATATATATATATATATATATATATATATATATATATATATATATATATATATATATATATATATATATATGCAATCATCCTACGCAGTAATATATATACAATGATCGATTTAAAAGCCACATATAGATTCAAAATGTATACACATCAGTAGTACTGTATCTGAAGTCTCACCACGTTGCATGGTCATTTCTCCTCGTGCGTCGCGCCTAGCCGGTCTCACTTGCGTCCCGCCTCCTAGTGATGGATACATATCAAAAGATGATGAAAATATTAAACAAGTATATATCACAAATATGAAATATGAAATAAGCACATATCGACCGGGGCAACCCGAGACTTGGGTTGATCCAGTCGGTCGACCGGTCAGTCGACGGAGCCAAGGGGCAAATGGCTTGTGCATGTTCTGTGCACGTCGATCGACCGCTCAGTCGACCGAGCCATGTGTCGGTCAACCGATCGGTCAGGCGACAGCAGCACAAAAACTAAATTTACAGGGTTGAAAAATAGGACTTGAAAATACCTATAAATTTAAATAAAATCCCATAAAATTCACAAAAATAAGTTTATGTAAATACTTTGAAGTACAAATATGTGTGATAAAAAATCAACACATATTACAAACAATTTAAACTATTTTTGAGGTAAAGAATTTAAGGCATAAACCAAAACTATATTTTCCAAAATTCAAACTTTGAAATGGAAATCCGATTTTTCCTCAAACTTATATAAATACAAAAACAAGATATTGAAACACTTTTGAAGCATGATGTGTATGGATATAATCCAATACACATGGTAAATAATATATCTTTATTTTTGACAATAAATACAAAACAAGTTTTGATAAAAATAAAACTTAAACACATGACTAGATACATCAAAATAAGTTTTTCTAAACATATAAGAACACCAATGTATAAGGATGAAAAACAATATACATATAAGCCGTATAAACTTGTTTTGATTCTATCTATTCATGAAATCGATTATATATTCTTGAAACTCAATAAACAAAAAAACGAAGTGGTTAAACCGAAACCAAGACTATAAACTTTTGTGTGTGTATACTTGAGCAACTCAAAACTAAACAATCCTTACATAAGATCTAAACTAAACAAAGTTAGATACAAGTCATCTTATCGATCTTCTTCTCCAAGATGACTCAATCCAAACACGATTCAAAGAGCTAGACTCCTCTTGAGTACTTGATGCGATCTTGACGTGTGAGCTATTGAATCAACACGTGATGGCTTCAAAACTTGACTTCACGTCTTTATTGAAGCTAAACACCAATTATGATCTTGACTTATATCTGAAACTTTTTAAACACAAGATCATTAGTACTATAACTTTGTAAGTTAGTCATTATCAAAACTAGGGTGAAAGGCCTTCGGGCTAATAGAAGGGACCATCAAGATGGTGGATGGCTCGGCTTGCGAGGTCATCGACACTGGGATAGTCAAGATTACAGAAAAAGATTGGACGATGCATGCTCTGGAGGCGGTCCAGTATGTCCCTGAGGCACGGTACAATCTAATATCCATAGGGGTGCTCGACGAAGGATGTCGGATCCAAGTATAATAAGGCGTTACAGTTAGCCAAGGAGACATGGTAATTCTGAAAGGAGAGAAGTGTGGAAGGTTATACAAGCTTAAGGAAGGAAACTCAGTTCGAGGTGGAGTTTCAGGGATAAGTTTGGAAGGAAACTCTTCGTGAGATGAAGCTTCAAGGAAGACTGCAACGGGATATGAATCAGGTCAAAGTGTTGCGGGAAGGAGAAAAGGTGCATTTAAACAAGACCAGAGATGGCTCAAGCCATGACGGTAAATTAATCAAAGGTCCCAAAGAGAGGGGGTAAGAGTTAAAAGGTTCACGGTATGGTTACAACTAAGGAAAGAATAAAGGTAGTAATCCAAAATCTCAAGGTGGATTACTAAAGGCTAGAAAAACAAATCAAAGTAGAGATTGTTAGGATTTTGCATTATTTTCAAGAGGAGATGATGGTCTAAGAAAATCCAATTGAGTTAGAGAAGATGATGGCTTGAAGCGAAATAAGCAAACTATGCAAGTGTGGATTAGTCGACTTATAAAGATTATAAGTCGACTACAATAATAGTTGACTAATAGTCGACTAGGGCAAATATAGAAGCAGAAACAAAGAGGAAGCATTGTACAGTAGTCGATTATATAGTTTATAAGATAAGTCGACTAATCGAAGCGTTTTCTGAAGCAGAATTAGTTTTCTTTTCATGCTCTGGTTTTCTTTTCTGGTGAAGTACGAATAGGATTCAGTTTCTATTCAATGAAAGTTTATTTCTAAAGATTAAAGGGTTTAAAATTCTTCTAAATCAAGGAGATCAACTCCTAATTGGATTGATCAAGATTCTTCAAGCATTCAATGATCAAGATCATCTCATAGTCCAAATCAAGGAGATCAACTCCTAATTGGATTGATCAAGATTCTTCAAGCATTCAATGATCAAGATCATCTCATAGTCCAAATAGGAATTGTATTGTAAAATCCTATAAATAAAAGTTGTAACCCAGTATTGTAACTGTCCTGAATAAGAAGAAAATCTCAAGAAAAGAAGATCAAAAGAAATCAAAAAAGAGAGGAGTAAGGTGAAGGAGCATAGAGAGAAGGAATACTCTTATAATTTAGGTCTACATTTAAGGGGAAGGTGAATACTCTCATTGCATCAAGAGAAAGGTTAGATCTCTTTATATCAAGTTTATTAATAAAGCTCTCTCAAATTCTCTACTAGTGAAAGTAGGTCAAGTTTAGGCCGAATCACGTTAAATCCTCGTGTTATTTTTATTACTCTTTTGTTTAAGTTTTGCTAGTTTACTTTACAACAGTTTTCCTTTTGCAAGTATCATCATATTGCCAAGTTCCGCAAACGTTGATTCTGAGAGTAACAATTAGTATTAGAGCGCCTATTTGTTACAACATTGGTATCAGAGCATATTAATTTCGCAACAGTTTGACCTAAATCGCTTTCGCGTGTTGTAATGTGGACTTTGAGCCGACGAGTTTCTTTACCCTAAAAACTCATGGTGTATTTTTAGCTCAACGCTTGACGACCATTGACATAGTGCAAAATCCGTCAATGAAAAAGAAGATCAATAGAGAGGAGATAGATGAGTTTTGGGAGATCCCTAAACACAATAGGAGAGAGGTTTCATGAAATCCTCAAATCTCAGTTAGAAAAAAAAGGAGACCGGTTAAAGAAGTAGGGCGCCGATTAGCTACAAAAAAAGACGTTTAGTAAGAGATTCGTCATGATAGAGATGGTGATAGCTGTCGGGAAAGCTGATCGGTGAGGATGAAGATGTTATGCTAAACGGGAAAAGATGTTATGCTAAACGGGAAAAAATAGTCGTAAGAGAAATAGAGGACATAGTGATCAGCGAGTTTGCAAGAGGAAGTCGGTGATCAAAGGGGAAGAAACCACAATCAAGGCAGGCAAATCTGGTCATGAGAGAAGGCAGCTTGCTGGATTCGCAAGCAGAGAGAAGCAGGTCGCAACTTGGAGGAGATGACGGATTTCATCTGAAGCGGATCCAAGTCTGAAGCGGATTTGGACTTGGGTCCGAATTCGAGTCGGAAGTGAACTCGAGTCTGAAACGGAGCCGGATTAGGTTCACGATTGGATATGCAATCAAGAGAAACGAAGTTGGGTTGAAAAAGAATCGCGAACACAGCGCTCAAAGGCTGCCGGCATTTTGTCAAAGTGGACGCAGAGATGGAGGAGTTGACGGCATTAGATCTGGATTCGAGCAATTTGTAGCGGAGAAGAAAGAGTCGGATTCAATGGTCGAGTCAGCGTGAGGCTGGTTTCGAGCTCGACGACGACTATGAAGGCAAAGGCGTCAGCTCGAGTCATGAGAGTCGAAGCGGGTCTCGACAGAGGCAGCTCAGATTGGTCGAAGGTGCCGCCGATTCATAATATGGTTGATTTGCTTGGAGAACTCCCATGCATTCACTTGTGGGCGCGTGATTTAAAGTTCAAGTCGAAGGAGTTGATTAAATACATGCTTGGGATTAAATTATTAAAGACTCGCATAGTGATTGCAGTAACGTTGATCAGTGAAAGCCGCGGATGCGGGTGGTGGGTACAATACTCATTGCACAGGGCGTACAGTGGCCTGGCGCTAGGCATGCTACTTGAGTGCGCTTCAACACAGACGCGTGAACAACTTGACAATGATGATCAGAAAAAAAAAAATTTGAGAGGTTTTGATATCATGTTAAATTAGTTGAAAAAAAATTAAAAAATTGTGTATATTATTGATGAGTACAATGCTCGAATAAATAGTTATTATAATTACATAATAAGTAAACATCTACTCATAATACAATTAGTATTATATAACTCTAATCATAATACTAGTTTTTAACATTCTAAAACCCGTGGCAGTAAATTGATAGGAAAAGGCTCTGCTCAAGATTATTGCATTTGGCCTTGTTCCACAATCTAAATGAGGGGTCTGGCTTGAATACAATTTTTAGCTTTAAGCTCATTTAAATAAATGAACCACCAACACAAAGCTTGGCTTTACTTATATAACAAGTTTTCAACCGTCTCTCCTTATATTAATTAGATATAGCAGTACTCATAAAAGAAAGGAATTTACACTATCTATTATAAGATAAAGATACTTCATACGAATGTGCTTTAAAATGTGCATTCTATGCAGATTTAGACTACACAACTCTTCATCAGAAAAATAACATTCAGCAGCAATGACATACAAAGGAAAGCACTACCATTTCACCAACAGCAGGAACAGCAATACAGTAGAATTAATCAATTAATAAGGAAATTCAATCCAGATTCATATATATGGGTAAATGACATGCATAGAGGCAGGAAGAATACAAAACAACAGGTGGATAGTTGTCAAAATCTGGACAATCACCTTATTCAAAAACTCTGACCTCTCTGAAATGTTCGTCGTGCTGTAGCCATTCAATTCTTCCTGCAGCTTTTGGGAAGATAACTGATAGGATCGAGAGTCCCCATTCCAAAAGTTTTGTGTGGAGAAAATTACTAAACCTGCAAGTATCATCACAGGAAATGTGCAATGCTGTTCATCACTTACGCTGAATTTTGTGAGTTGATAATAAATATTATTCCATTTAGCACATTACCTCGTAGTCCTATAGTACATTTTTTTTTTTTGAGAGTAAATGGTGAACCTATAATGGTCCCCCGCGTTCCATTAAAAAGTTTCCAACAAAACAACCCAACAAACCCATGTGGTACCCCGCAAGAGATACAAAACCCTGTAGTACATATTATGACATCCAGTCTGAACTTCAAAAGATGTTGCACTTGTCAAATGACTCTCAGGTAAACCCTAAACAGAGGGTAGTTAATTCGACCAGAATACATGTATATACCCATAAAATACTTGAAAAACAAGAGCAATATAGATCACAATAGAGAGCTAACCTAAAGTTGGGGAAAGGGTAACCACCATATTACGAACACTTAATTTCCGTGTCATAACTCACTTTTTTCTCGAGGCAAGCCAAACTTAATTTCAATCTAGTCACCAATATATAGTTGCATTGTTCTATGTTTCACTCCATTAACTCACAAATTGGGATCTTAACGTGATAAATCAATGGGTCTTTAGATATAAGTTCATATTCCCAAACAAAAAGCTCCAGGGGATATTAGTCCCAGAAAATCGATATGCAAATAGTCCACTGCAAAGCTGGTAACATTTTCCTTCCAAAGCGAAGATCCAGCTAGTGTTAGCTGTGAATTAATCATTTTCTCTTTGCATTAATTCTTGCACTCCAACCATCTCTCTCACATCTCATTCACCTTCATCAAAGGTTTGGAAGAGATGATATAATGGAGAAGAAAGGAGGAACAGATACAAATGGTAGGGAATGAAAGGAGATAATAGGGAAAAAAGAAAAAAAGGGAATGACTTTGATGTGCCAACTCAAGCTGTGTATGTATCCAATGGTGCTAGCTCCTCTTCATATGTTTCATCCTCGTCCACAGTGAAGGAGTATACATACTGCTATCTGTACTGTACCATTGCTAATAGTTCTATGACTATGTAGAGCTAAGCATGACTCCCTCGTTCAGAATATGCATTCAATGTTTCCTTCAGACACAGCCACTTTGGCTCATGTAGTCCTTGCCTAACAAATCTGTTTCCATTTTCTTAGATCATTGATTCTAGTGCTTCTACCCGCATGACTGATAATTTATATTGTTTTCAATTTCTCAATTTTATCCTTTGCTCCTTTCATTGTCTTTCCTGATGATAGTTTGAAATGCATCAGTCACATTCACACTGAATCTCACTTATTCTCTAACATTGTCTGATATAACTATGTTCCTCATGTTCTTGAATCTTTTATCCATGAGTTATTTGGCAAACACTCTTAATTGTTCTATAACATTCTCTCCATCTTCATTTTATTTTCAGGACTTTGAGTGTCATTAAGCCTCGAGTAAATCTCACTTGGTTGAGTTATTACATTTTAATAGGTTAAATGGTTAATTAACTTTTTTTAAGCCCGAGCATTACTCCAACAAATCAAGCAGACTAGTTTTGCACAAAATGAAAAGGCAAATGGAAGCATTGAGGAGTTAAGGTGCAGGAAATAAAAATGAACAAACAATGCTATAAAAAGAAATTCATATTTCTTTTTATATAATGATCACAAAAGATAAGTAGGTAATTATGATGAATAAAAAACGACTTGCCGTAAATTGAACCCACCACAAGTAATTTGAGCGCTCCCCGAATGGTATCTGTCAAAGCACACACAAAAAATAACACCTTTTTAAGGCTAGTAGCACCACTGAAGTGCCAGCTTAAGACCTTCAGGTATGAGAATTAGTAGGTGGAATAAAAGAAAGGATCAGCAGATAACATTTGCTGGGGTAGTGAATGGAGGTGCGATGCAGCGGACAACTGCGAGTGTGGTAGGAAGGACCGACAGAAAATAATTGTCGGTGTGCGTGGAGGAAGGACCGCGTAGAGAACAACTGCGGGCATATTAGTGTAGTAATAGAAGAGAATTGCCTAAAGTGGTGGCGCGAGGTGTGTGTTCTGAGGATTAGAAAGCGACCTCCTTCTCCTTGGAGAAGAAGTATACACCTGACTGGGATGCCGGCATGGCGGCGGGATTAGTGGATCGTTGTAATTGCATGATCTACACATGCTGAATTTGTTGTAACAGATGTGATCACCGCACTGGTTGGTTGTGATTACATGCAGAGAAATGTCATTGTTCACAACTGCTCGAGCTGATAGGGGCGTTATATGTTATGAGAGTGGAGGAGGAAGTTGCATAAGTATCGACGGAGATCAAGGATAATCTATTGTTAGAGCTTCTGACTCGGAGTTGGAGACTTCAAACTGTGAAAGGTTCCGAAGTGGTAAGATCTTCGGAGTGGCGACATGTGGTTCTGGATTGGGAATATCTTCGGGACGTAAGATAGCTCCGGGGTGGTCAGGAGTACCAGAAGCTCCAAGATGGACTCTGAGAGTTGTGAATTTCTCGGGGGAAGCACTTGGTAGATTGGACAAGTGTCATCATCCTTATGCTGGTCAAATTTTGACCACTACAAATGCCCCCACTTCCCCACTTGCCGGAGACTGCAGAAGAAAAGTCGGAGAAGCGAAGATACTCAGATGGACTATCAATGCTTTAAAACTCATTATGACGCTTGTGGGCAGAGAAGTGAGCGACGAATTTCTTTGAATCACTGTGGATCCTCTGGAATTAATTGTGAGTTGCACACCTGACTGCCAGATGTCACATCGGATGGTTGGATCTCTTAAAAATTTGTGTCATGCGTCTCTTTGAATCCTAGCGTTCTATGATTGGGATTGTAGGGATTTAAGATTTGACGATAATGATTGATTTTCTGTCTTTATTATTGATCAAAAATCTCGAAATGTGGGCCGACTTTTCAGGGATAGAAAATTTTGATTTGGAGACGATTTGGCTTCTCATCCATCTATAAATAGAGAGAGATCCGTGAGAGAAAATCTTCTTTGTCTTCTTCAAAAAAAATCCTTGCTTCGAAATTCTAACCTCTTCTTTTCTTGCTACATCCCCATGTCCTCCTCTTTTCTCCTCATTAGATGGAGGAAGGAAAATGAGAGGGAGGATGAAGAGGAAATTGTAATCAGGCTCTCTTCTAGGGAGTCTGGTAGGTGAGTCATGTTAATCATCATGAAGGGGCTATTACGACGCATTAATCGTCATGACAAGGTGTGCCATCGAGAATGACAAGTAGGATTCTTTCTTCAATTGGATCAGACAATCTGATTTTCGAGTTGCTTGATTTTGACGAGCAATCTTCGACCTTGAAACTGTCAGCCTCTTTTCTGATGGTATGTACGAGGAAGGAGATGGAGCTCGCTGGTTGGATGATCTGACGAACCACTCCTTTTTCTGGAGTCTGGAACTCTCCTATAGAACGCCTCAGGGGGGATCTCGCTGGCTGGATGATCTGATGAACCACCCCACTTTCTGGAGTCTGAAACTCTCCTATAGAACGTCTCGGGGAAATGTGATATCATTACCTTCTTGTGTCTTGTTGGAGTCTGGTTGGTGTCGTAAACATTATCGTGCCTCCTGAGGGCTCTTTGAAAGACCCCATTTTGCTGCCTTGGTTGCACACAGAAGCGGTGGGGCATAGGATTGCTAGTTTAGGAGCGGTAGCGCAGATGAAGATGGACGACTGCTTCTTATATCTGTTTAGAGCCAAGGGACTGTTAATGGTGGCAAGACCAGGGAGTTTGGATCCGAATCTTCTATACTCTTCTAAAAAAATAAACACAAAGATGTAATGAAATATCTTATATTACTCTTGTCATATGTAATGAAATAAATTTAATGGAACGATTCTCGGAATGGAAATAGTAAATGTTTATATCTTGTCTGGCTTGTTCTTACAATTGGATTTTGGAATTGATATGACCACAACTCTTCGGAGTACTGATCTCTATCTCTGATATGGTTGGTTGGATATGGAGTGGTTTGAAGAGTTTGTACTGTTGTTTTTTAGTGTGGAAGATCCCATAAGCGGTAGCTGCAAACTTTTGGCCTCCGAGTGGAGGAAATCTCAACAGTAGAGTTGGATTCGCAGTTATCTCTGAGTGAAGGAAATCCCTTCAGCAGAGCGAAAACTTTGGTTGGATTCTGAATGGCGGAGATCCCATCAGTGAAGGAGGGACTCTTGAGTGGAAGAATCCCACAGCGAAGAGTTTCGATTGCCCGTAGGCTAATCGAAAGGAAGCATGTAGGCTGGTACCTGCGTTGTCATCTCCAAGTGGGAGAAATTTCATCAGTGGGACGTGCAAACTTTAGTTGAACTGTAGGGGAAATCCCAGTAGTGGGACTCTGAGTGGGAAAATCCCACAATGGAGCATTTTGACTGCTCGTAGGCTAATTGAGAGGGAGACAGTAGGTTGGTGCTTGCACTGTTGTCTCCGAGTGAAGGAAATTCCATCAGTGGGACGTGCAAGCTTGAGACTCCAAGTGGGAAAATCTTTGCAGTGGAGTTGGATTTACAGTCTTCACTGAGTGGAAAAATTCCAGTAGCAAAACGACGAACTTGGTAGGATTGCAATAGTTAGGGGCAAAAATATAATTTTATTCGATAAATGAAATAAAATACAAAAAATATACTTGAAATACATGGGCATCATGGATGGAGGTATTGCCCTGTCTTTATTGGAGATAGGGATCACTCAATCGCTTTGTATAAGGTGATCATGTGTTAGGTTCGACAGGCGGTTGAGCGTTCGGTTGTCCTAATCAAGAGGTTGATTTGGAGGTAAGGACGTATTCTTTGAGAAAGTCTTTGCGAACGAGCTCTTTCAAGTATTTCTAGAGGCTCCAGTGGTAGATGGTCTTGTTTCAGTCATGGTAAGAACTCTGCTCCGAAAAGTATAGGATCGTATCGGATTGGTCTCGAACCTTGACCCACATTTGGTCATTGATGGTGTTGAAGACCTTGTTGATGGGAAGCCTGAGCGGAAGAAAGTGTGTTGTCGACTTGAAGGTCTGAAGCGGACTTAGTGAAAGAATCGAGAGCACCGTCTCTTTTAGGCGGGCTGCCTCGATTCGAGTTTCTGACTCCAGTAGTAGCTTCATACTTCGTCTTTGACTTTTCTCTGTAGTCATCGCGTTTAGCAAGTGGTTGGCGGAGCCTTCATCTCTTCCTCAACTGGATGTAGGGCTCAGCTCGATATAGAATCTCACTCATCTGAGTGACATCGTGCTTCAGTAGATGCATGTACAGGGGGTGAGAAATTTGCAGCTCGCTGGTGAATGCGATTGCAGAGACATCCTCGTCGTAGTGGGAAACTTTGACCATCTGTAACTAGAAGTAACCGATGTAGGACTTGACGTTGTCGCCCTGCCTTATTTTGACGATGAGAAGGTGGTGGTTGTTCTTTTTGGCTTCCCAGCGAGAGACATACTGAGTGAGGAACACTTCGGTTACCTCCTTGAAATTGTGGAGAGAATGTGGCGGCTAGGGGTAGAATCATTCCGAGACCACATCTTTCAGACTAGATGAAAAGGTTAGGAACATGAGCGGAACGTTGCAGGAACAGACTATTATCTTGTCTCCGAAGTGCCCGATGTGTTGAACCGGGTCACTTGTTTCAGAGTAATAGTTAAGAGTCAGAGTTGCGAACTTCTTCGAAAACTTGAACTCCAGGATCTCTTCGAAGAGAGGGGAGTCGGAGACTGGAAGTGGCTTGTTTCGTTCGCTTCAGAGTTACAATTTAGTCTCCTCGATTCATCTTTGGATCAACTCGTCTGAGTTCAGATGTTGAGAGATTCTTCAATGCTTCTTTGAGTCTGGTGGTGATAAGCTTCTGATCGAAAACGAGGCGAATCGGCATCATTGTCAGAGTAGTCTTCATGTAGGGGGGACGTTGGTACGTGCCGCCTCAGATTTGTGATGGGCCCATCGGCCTGAGTCTCTCCGATTCCAGGCTCACTTCCCGGTTGTGTCTGCTCCTGGGCTCTTTGGAGGGCAACGATCTGCGCCTGGAGTTGGTCATTGTGACACTTCAATGTTGCTTACTCGCAGGCGGCATTCTCACAGTCAAGGGCAGCTTGCTCTTGATCGTGATTTGATCGAATCTTGCTCTTTCATCTACTCTTTCATGTCAGAGAGCATCTGAAGGATATGGCCTTTGCATAGTGTTATTGGTCAAACGCTGGTGACTGCCCCCTGAGGTGAGAAAGAACCAGTGTCCTCGATAGCATGTTGTCAATTAACGATAGGCGGGGGACCGTGCCCCTGGCAATACTTTTGGTCATGCCTTTCGAAGAGACACTGTTGCGAGTAATGGTTTGCTTTCTCGGGGCCATCGTGTAGGGAAGAGGCTTTTTTAGGAAGGTTTTGGGCTGGATGGGAGGGAGATCTTGAGTGTAAATTCAACTCTCAATGAAATCACAAGTTTGTGGTAGAGAAAAATTAGCTTCAAATGGATTGAATCTACCATAAGCAATTTGAGTACTCTCCGGATGGTACCTATCAAAGCACACACAGAAAATAACATCTTTCGAGTTAGAAGCATAGGTAAGGTGCTGGTCTAAAACCCTCGGGCGTGAAAATTAGTAAGTAGAATAAGGAGTGACAGAGGACAACTGCTGGGGTAGTGGATGGAAGTGTCACGCAGAGCATAACTGTGGATGTGATAGGAAGGACCGACAGAAAATAACTACCAGTGTGGATGGAGGAAGGATTGCGCAGAGGATAACTGCAAGCATGTTGGTGTACTAGCAGAGGAGAACTGTCTGAAGTGGTGGTGTGGTGCGCGTGTTCTGAGGATTAGGGAACTGACCTCCTTCTCCTTGGAGAAGAAGGATAGTATGTACCTAACTGGGATGCCAGCGTGGAGGCAGAATTAGTGGATCGTTGTAAATACACGATTTGCACATGCTGAATTTGTTGTAACAGCCATAATCACCAGCGCTGGTTGGTTGGGATTACATACAAGAAATTTTGTCACTGTCCATAACTGCTCGCGTTGATAGAGCGTTACACATTATGAGCGTGAGGAAGGACAGAGTTACATACGTAACGACAGAGATAAAGGACGATCTGTTGTTGGAGCTTCTGACTCAAAGTTGGAGACAGAAATTGTGAAACGTTCCGGAGTGGTAAGGTCTTCGGAGTGGCAACATGTGGTTACGGATCAAGAATATTTCCGGGACAGAGGGTAGCTCCGGGGTGGTCAGGAGTGGCAGAGGCTTCGGAATGGACTCTGAGAGTTGTGGATTTCTCGAGAGAAGCACTTGGTAGCTTGAACACGTGTTATTATCCTGATACGGATCAAATTTTGACCACTTTAGTAACTCCTTTCCCACAGTCCATAAGTAATGCAAGAATATTCCAATAAATGAACAGACGAAAAGCATGTATTTTTTAAAAAAAAAATGAAATTTTACCTTGCGACTCGCATATACAATACCAACTGTTCCATTTGAGGGGTATGGTCATCAACCTCATCATGATAAGATGCCATGCTGATGTAAAGGACCGGGTAGAGCTGCAACTTTTTTTGCCCTAAATATCTCTTAAAGAGCGTGTTTGGCAGTTGAAAGCATTTTTAAGGAAAGCATGTGGGGTATACAGCGGATGTACGTTTTTCAAGCATTTTCCACTTATTTCGGGCTGAAACTGCAAACACAAAATTGCTGACATTTGGTGATATTAGTGTAATTTTTCTTGTTTTCTGGTGTTCTCAAACAAACAAGAAAAGAGAGAAACTGAGAAAAACTGACACAAGGACAGACCAAATCCCCATTTTCCTCAACTTTCTGGCCAAACAAACAGCCCCTAAGAAAATCTACACAAATAGGTGATTGCACAACATCAAGATTGCAAGTGTAATGATAAAGATATGTCAATGATCATGAAATAACATAACATGTTACAGTTTAATGCTATCATAGTGGCACTAGGTAATTACAGAATTATATCAAATGTTTCTACAAAGTAATAAAAACTGAAAATTAAAAGCCACAAAGCAGAGTCCATAGAAAGAAACAAATCTTAATATGACAACAGAAAAAGTGATTCCCCGTAAACTGTTCACAGCAAAGCATAACTTCATATGTCCATTAATTGTATTATCGCAGTTTCTTGAAAATCAAGATTAGAAACTTGCATTAAAAATTGTTATAGAGTTTATCGCGAATTAAGGATTCATTTAGGTGGTGAAAATTGAACAGACCATCAATTTGGTTCAACAGAAAATTCTTTGCATGGAAATAAAACATAAGTTCATGACGTGTGGATAGGTAAAAAGATGAGCAGATTACTCTCAAAGCAATCCAGCATCTCACTGTGAAAGCTGTTGAAATCCTGCAACAATATATCAGGGATCCTCTATCTTGATGACAGTGTTAGTATCACCAATGTCTACAAAAAAAAAAAGAGATTGTTTCATCCCCTAGTACCATACTTCACCGTCCATTAGAGCCCAAAATAAAGAATCAGTTATGGAAGTAAGAACAAACAAAAAAATAGAAACAACGAAATTCAGGCTGCAAGAAGGTCACAGGCTTCAAAATTACAGAAGCCCATATGTTGTGTGCAAAAAGATGAATACTGGATTTTTGGGAGATGAAAAACCTGTTCGGGCATAGTAGGCAGGGTTGTATGCCAAAACTGTGGAAATTTTTCATAATAATCATAAAACAAACTTTTATTGGCATCTTATATGTGTTTCCCCCCTTAAGTGTATGTGGGTGGGTTGGAGGTGGAGTGGTTGAACCTATACCTTGTATGCGTTGAACTTTAATTTTTCCTAAAAGTGCATATGCGAGAAAGTGAACTAACAAAATATGCATGCGAAGGGGAAACAAAATGTTCCTTATGAAAATGATGGATTTTTAATTTAATAACAAACATTTTTGCACAATTCTCATATGGACATTGTAATCAAAATTCCAATTTGCAACCTATATCTTATACGTGTTGAACACTAATTTTTCCTAAACATGTGTGTGCAAGAAACTGAACTAACAAAATATATATGCAAAGGAAAAGAAATGTATATTTTTAATTTAATAACAAACAATACAAATTTTTTACACAATTCTGATATGGAGATTGTAATCAAATCCCAAGTTGCAACCTATATACTATGTGTGTTGAACTCTAATTTTTCCTAAAAATGTATATGCAAGAAAGTGAACTAAGTGGGGGAATGTTCGTTATGAAAATGATAAATTTTTAATTTATATAATAAACAATACAAAGGAGGAGGGTTGTTGTAGGCCTGTAACAGCCAACGTAAAATATTGTCACATACTATGAATATGAACCAAGAACTAAATTTCGTTGGGGCATCCCCTACTGAGCGACGCGTTACATCGGAGCCCAGGTGTAGTGAAAAGTAGGCAAGGGTTACTAGGTCGTCATCCAGAAATGACGCGCCACATCGGCACCCAGATGTGGTGTCAAATGAGCAAGGGTTCCCACACTTTCATGAGCGGGTGAGAGTAAAAAAAGTAGTTCATGAATATAGGATTAGGTTAGCATCATGAAACATAGGTTCTCTTACAAGTAGATTAGCAGAGTTAGTTGATGTTATGGTTAGATGGAATGTTAGTATTTTGTGTGTGCAGAAAACTAAGTGGGTAGGTGAAAGAGCTAGAATTATAAAGCCTTGGGGTTATAAACTTTGGTATACTTATAGAGATATAAATCGTAATGGGGTGGGGTGATCATAGATAAACAATTGCTTGAGGACGTAGTGGAGGTTAAGAGAAAGGGTGAGAAGTTTACTAGTTAAACTTATTTTAGGTAGGGAGATTTTTAATGTTATTAGTATCTATGCACCATAAGTAGGACTTGATGATTCAAGTAAGCGTCAATTTTGGGAGGATTTAGATGAGATTGTGCAAGGCATACCAGCAGAGAAAAGCTTTTCATAGGCGGTGACCTCAATGGGCATATAGGAACTAGTCGTTATGGGTTTGATAGTGTACATGGAGGATATGATTTTGGAGAAAGACATATACCAGGTAACTCGATTCTAGATTTTGCTTTGTCATATGATTTAATCTTAGCGAATACTTGGTTTAGGAAGAGAGTCTCACTTGATCACTTTTAGAAGTGGATTAAGTGCGAGCCAAATAGATTTCTTTTTAACTAGAAAAGTAGATAGAGGTTGTATGGATTGTAAGGTAGTACCGGGTGAGAGTGTAGTAACCCAACGTAGACTCTTATTTTAGATGTCCGGATTAGAAGGAGATTCAGAAAGATTAAACGTAAGTTAGATCCTAAGATTAAGTGGTGACGGTTAAAGGAAGTAACCAAAGAGTTTTTGTAGATCGAGTAGTACATGAAGCAGATTGGAAAGCCCAAGATGATTCCAATACAACATGTAACAAAATTGCTAGCTGCATTAAAAGAGTAGCTAAAAATGTACTTGGTGAGTCACGGGGTGGTGCTCCACCATGTAAGGACACATCATGGTGGAATGATGAGGTAAAAGTTGCCATTAAGATCAAACGAGATTCTTATAGAGATTTGAAGAAAAATTGTGATGATGTGAATTTTGAGAGGTATAAGCTAGCCAAGAAGGAGAAAAAAAAGCTGTTTAGAATGCAAGAGCTAAAGTGTATAGAGAAGTGTATGAGAAGTTAGACACCAAAGAGGTTGAAAAGGATATATATAGAATTGCTCGAATAAGAGAGAAAAAGACTAAAGACTTGTGTACAGTGAGGTATGTCAAAGATGAGGATCAGAAGGTTTTAGTTCGAAATGAAGAAATCAAAGAAAAATGGAGAGAGTATTTTGACAAATTGTTCAATGGTAGTTCTACTCAAGACTTGGATGACCTTACCATTCAGTGCCAGGATATGAATCATAATTATATGCGCAGAATTAGTTAATCTGAAGTTAAAGAGGCCTTGGAGAGGATGAAGTCAAGAAAAGCTGTTGGCCCGGATGAAATTCCTATTGAGGTATGGAGATGCTTAGGAGAGGTGGACGTGAGATGGCTGACAAACCTCTTTAACAAGATCTGACTAACTAAAAGGATGCTAAATGAGTGGAAGAAGAGTACCTTAGTACCTCTCTATAAGAACAAGGTTGATATCCAGAGTTGTTCAAACTATCGTGTAATAAAACTCATGTGTCACACCATGAAGTTTTAAGAAAGGGTAATTGAACACAAGTTAAGGCAAAATGTTACAATATCAGAGAACCAGTTTGGGTTCATGCCGGGGCGATCGACGACAGAGGCTATTCATTTGCTTCGTCAACTTATAGAGCGATTTCGAGAGAGAAAGAGAAATTTGCATATGGTCTTTATTGATTTAGAAAAAACTTATGATAAGGTGTCAAGAGAGGTATTATGGTGGACATTGATGAAAAAAGGAGTCCCCATCAAATATATTGATATAATCAAGGATATGTACGATGGAGTAGTGACAAATGTCAAAACTTGTAGAGGCATAACAAGTGATTTTTCTATCACAATTGGATTGCATCAAGGATCTGCATTGAGTCCATTCTTATTTGTCATAGTGATGGATGAGCTTACTAGAGCTATTTAGGATGAGATACCATGGTACATGCTATTTGCTGATGATATTGTCCTAATTGATGAGACGAGAGCTGGGGTAAATGTCAAATTAGAGTTATGGAGGCGAACTCTAGAATCTCGAGATTTTAGATTAAGTAGGGCCAAAACAGAGTATATGGAGTGTAAATTCAGTAAACATGGAATCCGAGATTATAATATTGTGAGACTAGATGGACAAGAAATACTGATGAGCATACCTGGGTTCTATTATACAAAAAGATAGGGAGATCGATAGTGATGTCAACCATAGGATCCAAGCTGGCTGATTGAAATGGAGGAGCGCAATAGGAGTTTTATGTGATCGTAACATTCCGTTATGGCTGAAGGGAAAGTTTTATCAGACTGCTATTAGGCCAGCTTTATTATATGGCACAGAATGTTGGGCTAGAAAGAGACATCATGCCCAGAAGATGAATGTAGCAGAGATGTGCATGCTTCGTTGGATGTGTGGTAACACGCGAAGAGATAAGATAAGAAATGAGGATATTCGTACTAAGATAGGTGTAGCCTCTATAAAAGAGAAGATGAGAGAAAATCGCTTACAATGGTTTGATCATGTGCGATGTAGATCTACAGAGGCACCAGTCCGGCGAGTAGAGCATATCAATTTAGGCAAGTTAAAAGAGCGCAGGGGAGACCGAAGAAAACATGGATGGAGATAATACGACAAGATATAGAGGCTAAAGGTCTTAGTGAAGGCATATTGCTTGATAGGAATGAGTGGAGAAAGCTGGTCCATGTGCCCGATCCAGTGTAATTCTCTTTTGGTTCATGTAGCCTACCCCAAATATTTGGGACAAATGGCTTAGTTGTTGTTGTTGTCGTTGTTGTAATAAACAATACAAAGATTTTTGCACAATTTTGCTATGGACATTGTAATCAAAATACCAATTTGCAACCTATATCTCATATGTGTTGAACTTTAATTTTCCTACAAATGTGTATGCAAGAAAGTGAACTAACAAAATATACATGCAAAGGGGAAAAAAATGTTCCTTATGAAAATGATAGATTCTTAATTTAAGAACAAAACACACATTTTTGCACAATTCTGATATGGACATTGTAATCAAAATCCCAAGTTGCAACCTCTATTCACTCTGACAGTTAGACTCTCCCAGTGACAAACTCTTGACACTAGAAACTCTATTCACTACAAAAAGAAAAAAAAACACCAATAAATCATTCAAAACCAAGAGGTACCGAATTTTTCAAGTGAATCACTCTCCATCAAATACAAATGCAAATGATCAGGAAGCAAAGAGTAGCTAATTAACATTATCACTGGCAAATGATCAAACTTAGATTTCTTAATCATTAAGCTCCGAATTTGTTCAAACTTCAATCGGCAACCACCTCATGCACAAATCCAACAAAGATTACTGGAAATAATAGAAGCGGCAATGATCGCATTTCATCAAATTAGAGAGAGAAATTACCATCAAATTTGGGAAATTGTGGATTAGATCACCTGGAAAAAAAACCCTAGCGCGCTGTCGCAGACAAGAGAGAGAGCACTTTGAGGAGTGAGTTCTCTTTGTTCAGAACTCCTGCTTCTTAAACCACAATATATGTTGTAGATTTTTTTTTTTTTTTGTTGTTGTTGTGGAATTGGTTTGGACCAGCTCAGAGATAGCCCGGCCCAAGTGAAGCCAATTTTGGACTGGGCCTGGCCTAGATCTTCAATCGTTTCGCGAATGTCGTAACCAGCACACAAAAGGCCTAGGCCCCTGGGCCTCAGATCGAGCTACATACAAATCCACCATGAACTTCCTCCAGTTTTAAAATATATATATAATGTATTTTTAAAAAATGCAATAAGCTATCATAAACTTTCTATATAATTTTCATAAAACTCTAACTTCTGTGATCCTAACGTTGAGAAATGGTTATGTGAATTTCACACTATGATTTGAGTATTTCTTGCCTCTATGACATTCAGGTGATCGTTTTATTAACAATGGTCCGATACGCAGTAGTTTTATGAAAATAATAGAAAAAATTATCATAGTTTAAAAAGTAGATGGTAGTTGGTTTAAAAACGGGTAAAACTTTTATGGTATTTTTGTGTAATTTAGCCATTATGGGCTCTACTCTTGTCCACTAGATCTCATTTCTTTTTTTTTTTTAAAAAACAGATTTCAAGAATTGAAAATAAAATTCAAAATTTTTATTAGTTGTTTTAAAGGACATTTTTTTTCAATGCTTCGTCAATAGGTAAAAAATTAAATGTTATGTAAGAAACAACTAGCTGTAAAACTTTTGACCTTAAAAACAATGAATCAATACTTGTTTTAATTTACTGCACTTTCCAAGCTTCTTCCAAGGGAATGATAGAGAGGATAATGATCCAGTGTTGGGGGTCAATACTTTCTGAAGCTTCAATTCTACCTTTAGTTTCTTTCCCTTTTATTTCTGTTTTAAGTTTTTAGCAGTTTTTCGCAAGTATTTGAACTACTGGTTCTAATTTACTGCAACTGGTTGGTTTTTGCCTTCCTATTTACATTTTTTAAAGAATAATAAGGTTGGCTGGCCTGAGCATCGACTTAATAACAAAAGGTCTAGTGAGTAGGGGTGCTATCGGATCGGATACGGATCGGATATTGCTTTTATCGTATTCGTATCCGCACCCAACCTTCGGATACGGATACGGATACGAATATTGACAGATGTGAAAAAATGATATGCGTATCCGTCAAAATCGGACATGGGATATGAATCGGATATTAGCAGATCGGATGTGGATACTAATCGGATATGTAAAAAATGGATATGGTTAAGGATAAATTAAATGGATATACTTATATTATTTTTTATCTCATCTACAATAATATTAAATGTGATACATACTATGATATTATTGTGTATATATCAATACTTTTATCGTATTCATTGTCATTCGACTTCTATAACAATGGATTACACGACCTCTGGCGCTAAATGTCGATTCAGATGCCACGGTTGATGTTGAAATATTCAAAATATCTCGTGCTACTCTTGCAAGAATCGAATACTTTTCGCTATTATTTTTTCACCAACACAAAATATCAAAATCTAATGCCTTATTCCATTGAAGAATAGTCTCCTCCACACAGATATCATTATCAAGCGCCCAACATTCAGATATCAGATCGGATATGAATAAGATATTGCTTTTACCATATCCTCATTCACACCTACCTTTCGGATACGGACACGGATACAAATATTGACGGATGTAAAAAAATGATATCCGTATCCGGATTGGAGGCGGATTCGGATGCGGATTTCCGCGGATAATCCGCATCCGGTAGCACCCCTACTTGTGATGCGTGGACCATGACTTCATGTGAAAAAATAAAAATAAAAATAGAAAGTAAAGTGAAATAAGTCTTAATAATCCCACAATAAATGAAAACAAAAAATCGTAGGGTTTACTAAAATGAGCTCCAAAGTAAAGAGACATGTATAGGGATTTCAAATGGTTCAGGGAGCGAGCCAAAAAGGTAAGCCCCGGGCCCTGGGCCCAACCCTAGTTGTGATAGAATTGGGGCCGAGGCCAGGTCATGGGCCCCTGGAGCCCGATCCATTATCATCGCTAAACCAAGTCCTGACCGCCAAAAATTTAAAGTCCCGAAAAATTTTGGGGTCGGGACCAGGGTTTATCCTAGGCCCAAGCTGGTGGTGGCCCCACTCCCACGACAAAACTCCAAACCGTCCGCTTCCCATCCAAAACCGGAGGCGAGAGATCAACATCCATCCAGCTGCCCATGCCCCACTACTTGCCCAAAAACAAGACATGGCCCCCAACTCTGCCACCCTCGATTGCCAAAATATTGGAGCCCACCCAAAAAGAAAAAGGAAAAAAAAAAGGAAAAGAAAAAAAATGCAATGATGAGACTGTGAGCATGAACCAACAATGATGAAAGATAACCATAATCAACTCCAAAAAACATACAACCAATAATTACAATCTAGATTCTCATTGTTTCACTAAAATACAAAAAATAAAAATAAAAAAAGGAATCCAAGGTGAGAGCTTAACTAGAAAATCACAGAAAATAAGACGATGATCAGAAGCGATGTGACAGACTGAGATTTAACCGTCATCGCCGACGAGTCACCACCGTCGTTGATCTCGTCCGAGCCAACCGCGAACGGCATCTCGTCGCGGGGAACCGAGCATGAGGCGGGCCCCCCCGCGGCGGGGTCCGGGACCGCCATGTAGGCGCGGAGGACTGACGTGGCAGTGGGGAGGTAGCGGGTCCTGTTCTTGGAGAGGAGCCACGTGAGGCCCATGAGCTGGCACTCCCTGTCATTGTCACGGGCCTTGTTGTTGGCTTGCGGTGATCTGCTCACGTTTTTGGGATTTAACTGCAATCAACATGAGTTAATATATAATTAATTTGGATTAGTGCTGTTAATTAAATTAATTATCTGAAAAAAAAGTTATTAAAAAAAGGAATAAATAAAAGGTCTTGTAAATCTAGAGTGAGATTCCATTGTTACCTGACTACTCATTGCACATATACTTTTGCTTACCTTTTTTGCTTTTTATATATTGTAAGGCACTTTATAATGTGATCCTCTGAAAATAGCAAATTGCATCTGAACATAAAAATATTCATGGTTATCTATTACACTCTCAGAAATTAATTTCATCTCCATTCTTTTTTTTAGTCCCTTTCCTTTCCTAGTTCTTACTGAGAGAGAGTGGAGAAAGTGGCCTTGTTGTGTTATATTCATCATAATCATCATTATTAAGATTCTAAAGCCACAAGACAATGTGGTTGGCTATGAAATATCAGGCCTCATAAAAGAATTAACAAATTCTTTTAACAGATTATTAGCCTGATGTCAACCCCCTTATTATAAACATATTATTAATATGTATATAACAAGATATTTTGGCAAATGTATGTAAAGAAATAGCCCAAATTTATATTTTAATAAAAAATTTAAACCGAAAATGGGAAAGACTTTTATGTCCAACATGCATGATTATAGTTTCAATAAACTCGAAGGCTAATGATTAGAACATAAAATGTAATAATTCATGTTGCAACTTAAAAAGCTAATATGCTATAACATATTTTTACAGGGAAACACGTGCAAAAGAAACACTTCAACAAATAAAAAAGCAACTCTTTTTATTCTTTTTAGAAAAATAAACAAATAAAAGTAATTCCTTTTTGACCGTCGAACTCCCCCGCATTGAGAGCCATCATTGAAAAGCCTCAAAAAGAATATTATAAAAAAAAAATGTAAGGGTTAAATGCACTAAAAGAATTATGCAAGGGGTAAATTGAAAAATCTTCACCTCATTCAGGGCCAGGAGGCACCGGTTGCAGCCGGCGAGACCCGGCCGGCGGCACTCCCTCTCAAGCCTCCGCCCGGCCTCCGCCGTCGCCGCCCACCTCCCCGACTTATCGTTGGAAACGAAAGCCCCGCTGGCGCACGTTAGCCGGCGGAGCCTGACCCCGCAGTAGCAGTACGCGACGTCGCACGTGTCGTTCACACGAGGGAGCTCGACGCCCTTGGATCTCAGCGCCTTCTCGACCTGCCCGGCGCAGGACTCGGAGTCATCGGGCAGGTCGGGCAGGTCGGGCAGGGCGAGGGACCTGGCGGCGGCGGGGAGGGAGAGGGCGACGGGGGCGAAGGCGGAGTAGAGGGAGGCAGCGAGGGAGGGGCAGCAGAGGGCAGCGGGGCGGGCGGGGGGGCAGGAGGTGCTAATAGAGCGGACGAGGTCAGCGGGCAGGGTCAGCGGGCAGGATGACGTGGCGGCGGGGGAGGACATGTCGGACTGCTCGGGGAAGGCGGGGATGGTGGCGGCGGGGAGGGAGGAAGTGGCGGAGGCGGTGGGGAGGGGCTGGAGGGGGCCGGGTCGGGGTCGGGCAGGGCGGCGGGCAGGAGAGAGAATTGGGAGGAAAAGATGAAGAAGAAAACAAAGAGGGGAGAGAAATTTGAGGCATTGTTGGTTGGTTGATTGATTTCTTGTTGCTCAGTTTCCCTCAAAAACTCTCTTGAGCTTTTTGGTTGCTTGGTGCTCACTTCTCTCTCACTCACTCTTTATCAATGTTTGTAATTTTGGGTGTGCTTTGGAGAGAGGGGCATTGGGGAGAGGGAAAGGGGATGGGGGATATTTATAAAATTCTTGATGTCTTTATTTATGATGGGGTTCTTTTAGTTTTTATGGGTGTTGATTACATTGGTGACTGAGGGAGTTAGGGGCCGTTTGTTTCGCGTAAAAGTCCATAATTCGTAAATCACTTATAACTCAGTTACAATTACAGTGTTTGTTTGGACCATAATTCGTAAAAGGCTTACACAACCAATTACTCCTCACTTGCAACTCAATTACTACTCAATACAGTCCAGTTACAGTTAATTTTGTGGTCATACAAATTTGTATTATTTTTTTATGTTAATATTAAATTTTTTTAATATTTAGCATTTTTAATATTTATTTGCAATATTAAAACTTTTTAAATCACCAAATAGTTAATTTTGTGATCAACTTTTTCACTTATGACTTACACATTACGACAACTAAACACCGTAAAGCACAATACACTTTTCCACTTACAACTTTATATTACCAACCAAACACCATAAAGTTTACATGCATGTGACTCATTGACAATTGTAAAAGACTTTACCAATTACAACTTACGAATTACGGTCAATTACGACAACCAAACAGACCCATAGGAGTCGAAACTTATAAAAGGATGAATTACACATTGAAGATCGATTTCTAATATAAAAAGCAGAACCAAGGCAGAATTCAAATTTGAGAGAGAACAATTTGGTGCTCAGAAATTGAAGAAGCAACCAACGAAATCCATACCATTGTCATGTCCATTAGGCAATTGTATTTGCTTCATCACTCCATACTCATAAATCTTTTGGAAAATGTCTCATATATGCGTATTATGTTCGCAAGTTGATTTTGTGGGTGCGCGAGCCTTTGAGGCTTTTGAGGGGAGGCATTGGAGAGAGGGAAAGGAGAGGGGATGGGTGAAAACTTACAAAATTGTTTGATGTTCATAATGTGTTTAATTGTGTCAACTATCAAGTATCAAGCGTGTGACTACAAAATTTGTGATGATAATGCATGTTGATTTGATTGGTGATTGAGGGCCTTAGGTTTGCGGCCTAGCTAGTTAGTAAAAGTTGAAGTAATTTAATTAAGGAGTTAGCCCGCATAAAATTTTCTTTTCCAAGCTTGTCATTATTGGATGAATGAATGAGTTTGGGCATTCGCATGCATTCATAATAAGGTTTGTGTATTAATTAGAAATTAATTAGTGGGTACATGTCAGTATAGATTCTACCTTGGGTTGTCGTTGAGCATGAGAAAATAAAACTTTTGGAGTCTTCAGTGTCGAACGTGAGAACCAGCCAAAGAACAAACCCTAGATCCACAAACACACACACAAAGAGAGGGAGACATAGATTTACGAGGTTCGATGAGATGTCTATGTGTCCGTGGTAAAAGAGAGAGATCTATTTATGATTTACATAAAATTACAAGAGAATTTACAATTAATTCTCTCAAGCACTCACTTTTCTCTCATAACTCTAAAAATGGGTTCATTTTTTATTTATAGAGAGAAGGAAAAACCCCCAATCAGCTTCAGTTCGGGTTCAGAATCAGCTGTGACCCGACAGTTAGTTGACCGCCCGGTCGACCACTCCAAGTATGTGGTCAATTGTGTAAACTTCAGGAATTACTGGTAATGTCGGTCGATCGGCCGGTCAACCGATCCAAGTCCTAACTCTTGCAGGGTCGGTCGACCGCTTAATGGGGTTTCTCTTCTTTGTACATGTTGGTCGATCGTCCGGTCGACCGAAGTTCTAACATAGAGTTTAAAAACTCTATTTTCCTTGTTTTTGATCCTCTCTCTCTCTCTCTCTCTCTCTCTCTCTCTCTCTCTCTCTCTCTACATTTAGCTCTTTTCAAAGTTAAGGTCTTTCTCTGGCTTTTGATTAAAGACAGACTGCACACCAAGGAAATTTTCCACAAAAAGAATAGGAGTGGAGATCTCAATTGCATTTTCTGTAATAGTGACCTTGAGTCAAGGGATCATGTATTCCTACATTGTACATTTGCCAATCTTATCTGGAAGAAATGCCTGGAGTTTTTTGATTACCCAAACCTCCCTAATTCCATTGATATCTTATTTCTTGACTAGGCAAGGGCCAATATTCAGAAGAAACTGAAATCAACCTGGGACTTATTGGGTACTGCTGTTTGTTGGTTGATTTGGAAAGAGAGAAACAAAAGAAGCTTTGAGAACACAGCAACAGACTCATCTGCTAGTTTTGTTGATGCTGTGTTCTATGTTCATTTCTGGACAGGTCCAGCAGCTTAGAAGAGAAAGGATCAGATTCTTGCTGTTGTTGATCTGATTTAACTTTCCCCCATTTGCCAAGCTGACGGTGTAATTCTCAATCAGTTGGATTTTGAAAGCAATTCGGTATGAAGTGACAGCAACTCGCAGTATGCAATATGTGTTCGGGATTGGTTACTGTTGTGAAATTGACAGCGCGACCAATCGTTTGGGCTGCGTAGCGGAAGCAACACGGGACCGACCAGCAACGAGAAGGAAAAAAAAAATAAAGGGAGAAGATGTTCCGAAGTATAGAAAGTCAACACACAATTTAATGTGGTTCCATCGATCAAACAGATTATGTGTACGTCCACAAAAGAAATGGGAAGAAACTTTATTAAACTTTAGAGAGTACAATTAAAAACACTTACACCTCTTGTTAAAAAGATTACAAGCCCTTTGATGGTCGTCAAGAACAGTAAAACCCTGATAGCTATAGCTTTTCACACTAATCTCTCTCTTTGATGAATTACACCCTTTAAGAATTGGTAATTTATTGAATTACATTGAATGTCAACCCTAAAAGTTTATTTATAAGCCATAGAACTCTCTTATTCCTATACAAACTTCATTAATATGAACAATCACCGCCTCAGAGAAAGAAAACTCAAATCCAACTCAAGACTGGAAAACAGATCCAGAAAAGATAACAGTTAGACCCGACGCTAGTCGACTAGGCCTTAGTATAAGTTCACTAATAATATGTACTAATCGACTATACTCAATTATTAATCGACTACTCTGACAAAATCCGAGAACCCAACTCTAAGTTTGTAAGACCTAGTCGACTACACTAATGTATAAGTCTTAATTTTTATCATTAGCTGACTATACCAATTATAATTCGACTATTACTGTGCACAGTTTCTTGTGCACGTTCATTCTTTATCTCTGAAGTTTTGTCTACCTTCACAACTTATTCAAGAAAGTAATCCTAACAATCTCCCCCTTGGCTTGAATTCGTCTAAGTCCGAAAATAATCACCATGCTCCATGTGCTCACATCAATGCACAATTGAAAAAAATCTTGACTTCATCTCCATCTCACTCGCTCTCCTCCACAACCCCCTCAAAGGGTTCACAACTTGATTAGGTCGAACAAGTTCAGACCCAACCTGTACTTGATCACCCAACGATTTCCTTGATCCATGCAGGATGAGAATTTGCTCCACCATAAGAGTAACTATCTGAACTTTCTTGCTTTCTGTAGGCGCTACCTAGTCCCAATCTACCTTCAGGTAAACTGAACATCTGAGCTCGAAACTATCATAATCTCTGACTGTTCCACAACCTCTGATCTTGAAGCTGAGGATAACTACAATCCACCAACTATAATCTTTGAATTTCGCAACATATAAATATTGCCGACATGTTCGGCCTGAAACTTCACATGGGCATCTGTAAAAATTTTCATAAGATTACCTCAGAACTGAAACTGAACCATTTTCTATGTAATGTTCCAAGAGAGATGAGATTGTATCTTGATTCTGAAACATGACAAACGCCTTGAAGAGTAGTGATGCATCCATCATGAGACCGAAACTGAATTATTTTTTCACCAATCACCTTACTCGTAGTAGAATTCTCCATGAAAACTTCTCCCCTTTGAATTGAAGTGTATGAGGAGAATATGTTCCTATTGGAACAGATATGATGTGAACATCCGGAGTCATTATTCATCTTTGTTACCGACTGATCTGTCTATAACAGATAGAACATCACACTTTTTTTCATATCCATCAGCCAGTTCAGTAACACTAGTATCTGGTTGTTTCTTTTTTTTGAGTCCAACAATCAGCTCTAATGTACCTCTTCTTGTGATACCAGTTGGATACCAAATTCTTATGTTTTGGGTTACTTGTGAAACTTTTATTATTACTCTTTTTCTTTGAAAAGTAAACTTGCTCGGAATCATCACGATGAGACTCACCCGTCAACTGATTGTCAGTTTTGTCCTTTTTGAGCAGATGCTCCTTGATCTCATTAATTTTAATAGTTGATTTACCTCCATAGATAATAGCTTCCCTATAGCTCTTATATGAAGAAGGTAAAGAACATGGTAATAGAAGTGCTTGATCCTCATCTTGTATCTTAACCTCTATCTTATCTAAATCATTGATAATAAAAAAAATTCTACAATGTTAGACTTGATAGGTGTACCTTCATGCACGCGGAGAAGAAAGTGACACTGCTTCAGAATCAATTAATTCGCCAACGACTTCTTCAATAGTGGTCCTGAAGTCACTCCCACAATGAGAATGTTGTTTTCTCCGTAGAAAACTCATCCAACACTTCGTCCGCCAAGCAAATATGCATAACCCTCAAGGCTTTCTCATCCAACTCCTTCAAGTTTCTTTTTTCATGTCTTGAGACTTTTTCTCTCTCCCGAGTAGTGCTTTCTTCAACTCCTCTGGGTCAGGATGACGTTTATCCTAATCTACCACCGACTAAAATTGATGACACAATTGGACTTATGAATATCAAACTAGATTGCAGATATCTTCACATTGACCTTACTCTGATACCAACTATTGTGAATTGACGGCCCCCACGACCAATCGCTGTGGCAGCGCAGCGAAAGCAACACAAGATCGACAAGCAACAAGAAGAAAAAAGAGAAGGGGAAAGTTATGAAGTATAGAAAGCCAACACACAATTTAACATGGTTCCACTGATCAAACAGATCGTGTGTACGTCCACAGGAGAAGGGAAAGAAACTTTATTAAACTTTGGGAGAGTACAAATAGAAATACTTATACCTCTCGCTAAAAAGATTACAAGTACTTTGATGGTCGCCAAGAATAGTGAAACCCTGATGGCTAAAACTTCTCACACGAATCTCTCTTTTTGATGAATTACACCCTTTAGGAATTAATAATTCATTGAATTACATTGAAGGCCGACCCCAAGAGTTTATTTATAGACTATAGAACTCTCCTAGTTTTATATATACAAACTTAATCACTATGAACAGTCATCAAGGAAAGAAAACTCGAATCTAACTCAAAATTAAAAACAGATCCAGAAAAAACAGTCAGACCCGGTACTAGTCGACTAGGCCTTAATATAAGTCAACTAATAGCATGTATTAGTCGGCTATACCCAATTATTAGTCGACTACGCTAATAAAATTTGAGAACCCAACTCTCCGTTTGCAAGACCTAGTCGACTATACCAATGTATAAGTCGACTAATTCTTATCATTAGTCGACTATATCGAATATAAGTCGACTAATATGTAATCACCTAGAGGGGGGTGAATAGGTGATGGCTAATCTAATGGTCAATTAATGCGGAATTAAAAACTATTTATTGCAAACTAAAACTTCTAAAACTAAACACCAAGTATAACACAAGAGTGTAGCCGGATTCCCCGTGAAGGGCTCTGGACTAACTCCTCAAGATTCCTCTAAATAAGAGTTGAGGTGCCGTGTTGGCTCTCTTGGTTGAATACTAGTGTTAGCAAACAATCCCCAAGCATATAACAATAAAGCACACAATGTATATCAAGCATATAAAGATAAACACAATATAAGCATGCAAGATATAAACAAGTAAGAGATAGAGAGAGAGAGAGAGCAATCGCAAACACGGGAGATTTGTTTCGAGGTTCGAGCACACTTGCTCTACGTCCCCGCCTTCAACACTATGAAGGATTTCCACTAAAATCGATCCCACCGGATCACTTGGTGCCGCAACACCTACAAGCTCTTTGGACTCTCTATTCCCTCTCTTGTTCCCGCAAGAACACACCGCAAGCTCACTAGCTCGCCGAGGCCGCACCTCAAACAAAGAGTTCACACGCGAACTCGAAATACCGCGAACCCGCAAGTCCGCCTCCTCAAAGTACAAGAAAGAACTCTTGGTGATCTAAACACTTTGATCACCAATAAAAACTCTCACAATAATACTCCTATAGGTAGATGTAGTAATGGATAGCTCAAGTGATTGTGTGAGAAAACTAGAATTGAAATGGTGGTGAAAAACACAAGAAAATCACTTTTGAAAACTCTTGATAAACTCTCCTTTTAAATGGAAGTATTTGGCTCTAAAATAAGTGGAGAAAAGCTCTTAAAAGAGTTAGAAAAATTGGCTCAAAATCCACTTAAAAATCTTGTAAAAAACAGCCCCAAAAGCCCCCTTTAAATAGGGCTAGAAAAAACTAGCCGTTGGGCATTTTTTTCAGCCCAGGCGGCTGGCGGTCGACCTGCCCGGTCGACCGCCAACGGTCAGCTGACCGTTGGGGCGTCGGTCGACCGGCCCGATCGACCATTGCCTGGAACAAAGAACAAAGTTTTTTGCCGGTCGACCGGGGCTTTCCAGAGAGCAGAAGCTCTCTGCGGTAGACCGGGTCGGTCGACCGGCCCTCCAGCAGACCTGGCGTGCACGTTCTGTGCACGTCGGTCGACCGACTCGGTCGACCGACTTCAAGCTCGGTCGACCGGTCCGGTTAACCGGCTGAAGCCAGACATGGATTTTTGGGAAAAGAAAACTTGATCATTTTAGCTCAAATAAAATCCCATAAAATCACCAAAAATCTACAAAATAGTTTTAACATTATAATTTGATAATCAAACATGCTTGAGTAAAATAAAGACATGTTACAAATAATTTGAACTATTTTTGTAACTTAGAAATTTTGGCTAAAAACGAAAACTGTATTTTTCTAAAATTGGTTTTTCCAAAACTTCTCCAAATACAAAAACAAGATATTTTAAACTCTTTTAAAGCATAAAGTGTATGGATATGATCCACTACACATACATGGTGAAATATCTATGTTTTTTACATTAAGCTCTAAATATGTGTTTTTATAGTCTTTAACCAAAACCATATTCCAAAGCTAAACCGATATTTTTTCAAAAAGAAAACTCTTTTGTATTTTTTCAAAATAAAATTCTTTTATGAAAAACTTATCTAAATCAAGAGTGTGTGTATATGGCATACTTGAGCAATCCACCAACTATTCTATCCTTTACATTTTATCTAAAAACAAAATCTTATAAAAATAAATCTAGACTCAAGTCTTGATCATGAAGGTCTTCACTTGAAGTCTTCTCATCTTCTTGACTTGGTCCAAACACGATCCAACGAGCTAGACTCCTCTTGAGTACTTGATGTGGTCTTGATGCACAAGCTCTTGAATCAAACCGTGTTAGCTCCAAAACTTGACTTAAATCCTTTTTGAAGCTACACACCTACTAAGATCTTGATCACAAATCTGAGACTAAATAAACACAAGATCATTAGTATTATAACTACATGAGTTGATCATGATCAAAACTAGAGTGATGGGCCTTTGGGCTAACATAATACTGTGCACAACTTCTTGTGCATATCTGTTCTTTGATCTCCGAAGTTTCGTCTACCTTCACGACGCATTCCAGTCATAATCCTAACAGTTGCTTTTCGGGGGTTGTTATTCTCCTGGTCCTGTTTTATCTTTGTTATTAGTATTATAACACTTTATTTGTTTTGTTTGTTGGGCTGTGGTGGTGATAGCAGCTTTTATTCAAAGTTTGTAGTTTTATTCATCTGCTTTCCAGTAAAAGACTTTGGCTCCTTGAATATCTATGTTGTGCAGTGAGTGACGACTAGGTCCACTCATTCTCGTGGATGCTCATGAGAGGGAAGGTCTTGCTACACAACCGGGTAGATGAATTACACTACATCCTCCTTTTGCCGCTGCTATAGTTGTAATACCTTCTTATATTTTACTTAATATATTTTTTGAGTAGAGTACCCCCACTCTACTTTTTACTTCAGAAAAAAAGCACCAACAACAACAATAACAAGAACAATAAAATAATTGTAATGAAATCGATACTGGGACTGAAGGGAGAGAAACTTACAAAGAACCGGATTATTATTTTGAGGAGTCCTCTGCACTGATATTATTATTTTATCACTAAATTAGGTATCAATATGTGCTCTTTTGTTCTTTTCTCTCTTTTTCTTTATAGATAGATTGTGATCTTTTTCTCACTTGCAAAGAAAGGGTGAAATTTTTCAAGACGCTAGCCCTAAATGAATAACTGTTTTAAAGTTGAGTTTGCTACCCATTATTGCCTTCTTATTTTCAATAATTGAGCATCACAGCTGGATGCATATGAAATCGTATCTAGGTCCTTGGCCTACCATGTGACACAATGTCCTACAATTCTTGGGCCATACTTTGCAGTCAATGTTGTCACAAATTGTCCGCCACACTACAGAAACAAGGGTAAATTCTTCAGAAGCTATTTAATATTTATATTGAAAAGTGCATAAATACCTAAAGTTAACTTTAATATAATATACTTATTTGCATTTTCTAGAAATTAGACCATCAGCACAAGCATCAAGATTCAAGTCCAAGACCCAAAACAAGGCAAAAGCTTACAGATATAAGATGCTCTCTTTTTATGGTCACAATTAATGTTTACAGCTTTTCAGTCAAACCTAGTTTTACTTGCCTTTTGTAAGGAAGCCTTTAAACCCTAGTTTCTATTCTTTCAAAAATTTGGTCAAGGGCCAAGGCCATGGCTTCATAGTCCAAAGCTTATGACTGGAAAGAGCCATGCATGGTTCTTAGGTGCCAAACTATTGTTTATTTTAATCCATCATTTTGAGTCATCATTCTTAATGATGGATGTTACCTTGCAACTTCCATGTATATTATACATACAGGTAGATAGTAAATGGTAGAAATAACCTTTATTATAAATTATTTGGCGACAAACTCCTAATATTATATTAGATCACAAGTTAAATCTTTATTCTATCAGATTTTGCAGATAACCTCACGTAGCAAAATTAGTCAAGTAGATAACTCTCCTACATGAGGAACGTCTCTTTATTGATGAGAATCAATCAATGGACCAGTTTATTAATTAATATATAAGAACAATGTGTTCATAAGTGGATGATTGTAATTTATTTTGTAAATGACTGCAATACATAGGCATACCTCAAGCGTGTTGAGTTTAGTTTACTTATAATAATCATAGTTATTTATATAATAATAAACATAAAAATGGATGGACAATCAGAGCAGGCATGTCCAATAATTTTCATCAATATGTTTGCTAGATTTCCAACTGTTTTAGTTCAACAATATTAATTAAGCTCAACTAACACCAGGGGAATTATCTGCTCATCTAATATTCGTACAGGAGAATTATTTGAGACGTCTCAATTTAATAAGAAAACTATCTAGAAAATTACATTACCTAATAGAATGGGAGGTTAATTTTCTGTGGAACCTTTATGTGGCACAAGGGTGCAAAGAGATCTCTCCATTCTCTCTCACATGCTCTGCCTGACTCTCTGGTTGTATTATTTGTACTACTCTCTCTCTCTCTCTCTCTCTCTCTCTCTCTCTCTCTCTCTCTCTCTGTGATTAATATCTTAAGCTTGCATGGAACTAATGGAGAGATTAGCTAAGCAAAGGGAGCTCTTGAGTCTTGATACATGATTAGTAGATTCTTTGGAGAATAGGGCAGAGATTGTTGAGCCCAAAGGCACTGGTACCAAGAATTAAAGAGATGTGACACTGACACACACACACACAGAGAGAGAGAGAGAGAGAGAGAGAGAGAGAGAGAGAGAGAGAGAGAGAGAGAGAGGAGAATAATTAAAAGGCTATGTTAAAAGTTGGCACACTTACGGAGCTTTTTCCATGTTTTTTTGTATTTTTCTTTCTTTAATTTTTTTTACGTGCTGTTGAAAATGTCAGTAGCTAGTGAGCTTCACGAGAGTCACGACCAGCGCGTGAAACTTTGGTTGTGTCTTGTTTTTGCTGTGATGAAGTTAATGTGTACGTGCTGCATGGACTTCTCGTGCCCATGTTTATTGTCTGTCTCACTTGAGGCCGTGAGTTACTTGCACTTTGGGTCATTGGATTCTATGTTGAGCTTTTGTCTTGGTCTCCTCAATAGTTGTAAGTTGATAAGGTTAGGAACGGAGAGCCATCAATTTTGTGTTATTTAAACGGTTGAGATGGGAAGATGACCGAGCTCACTGCATCTGGATAACACTACAGGATCCAAGTTCATTAGTAGCCTTGGAGCTAATTATACCTTAATGATGTTAGAATATCAAATAAAAATGTCTTTTTTGAAAGATGATGAGTCATCATCAATTATCATCAAGTGAGTCATCATCTTTAATTAGAAAGATTGAAGAGTCATCATTATCAATTTAGAAACGATGAGTCATCATCAATTAGGAGTCATCATCAAGTGAGTCATCATCAATTTGGAGGTTGCTATTCTTGAATTTGGAGGTTTCTATTCTTATAAGTTTTGAAGCCTATAAAAGGCCATGTACCTCTTTGTTTTTTGGATCAAGCATTAAAGCAAGTAAGCAAGAAAAAAAAAGTTGCTCTCCTCTTAAAATTTAGATTATAGTATATTAGTCCGTAGACTAGTATACAACAATTGGTATCAAAGCCAGTTCAATTTTTGTTTCCTCTTCTCCTCATGGCCTCCACCACAATCTCATCAATCCACAAGTGCCAAAGTTATTGAAAGATAACTATGAGAGTTGGTCAATTCAGATGAAAGTTCTATTCGGTTCTCAAGAGTTGTGGGAGCTGATCGTTGATGGGTTTAAGGAACCCACACCGGAGGTAGAAGCCGCCTACACCGCCGAAGAGAAGAAGGCTCTTAAAGAGCAAAGAAAGAAGGATAGTAAGGCTCGTTTTCTACTCTATCAAGGGTTGGACGAGTCTACCTTCGAGAGAGTTGCCGAAGCAACGACGAGCAAGGAAGCATGGAAATCCTTGCTACCATCTACAAAGGAGTCGAGCGGGTGAAGTGAATTCGTCTTCAAACTTTGAGGGGCGATCTTGAAGCCACTCAAATGAAAGATGAAGAAAAAATCTCCGATTATTATTCACGATTACTTCTAATTGTGAATAAAATGAGGAGAAATGGAGAGAAGATGGAGGACATCCGAGTGATGGAGAAATTGCTGCGATCTCTCACATCAAAGTTCGAGCACGTGGTGGCGGCAATTGAGGAGTCCAAGAATTTGGAGGAGATCTCAATAGAAGAGCTTTTGGGATCTCTCCAAGTTCATGAGCAACGCATGCAAAAGAAGACCGGTTCCATAGCCTTGGAACAAGCATTAGAGTCAAAGCTGACTCTAAATGATCGTGGCTCACATAGTAGAGGTCGTGGTCATGGCAGAGGCAGGGGACGTGGTCCCCAACAACGAACCACTCAAAATCAAGTGGAGTTCCAAAGCTTCAGAGGTCGAGGACGAAGCAATCGGGGAAGATTTACATTTGGACGTGGAAACAACAAGAACGTCCAATGCTACAACTGTCAAAAATTTGGACACTATGCCTCAGATTGCTGGCACAGAACTGAAGATCTTACCAATCTTGCTGAAGCAACAAATGACATGGGTAAGAATTCTACTCTTCTTCTTGCTCATGATGATTCAAGTGTGCAGAATGATGTTTGGTACCTTGACTCAGGTGCTAGCAACCACATGTGCGGGAAGAAAGAACTATTCATTGAACTCGCAGAAGGAGTTCATGGAAGTGTGAGCTTGGGAGATTCTTCAAAACTCTCCGTTGAAGGCAGAGGGAAGATCAAAATCTATCAAAAGGATGGTAAGCCCGAGTATATTTCCGATGTTTATTATATTCCTAACATGAAAAGTAATATTTTCAGCATGGTCAATTACTCGAAAAATGATATAAAGTATATATGGAGAATAACCACCTTTGGTTGAAAAATGCAAAAGGAGGTCTTATAACTTGTATTAAGATGACAAGAAATCGCATGTTTCCCTTGCATCTAAACACAAAAGTTGAGAAGTGTTTTCAAGGAGTCATAGAGAATGAGTCATGGAGGTGGCATCTTCGCTTCGGTCATCTAAATTTCAGCGGCCTGAAGTTACTATCTACAGCCGGCATGGTACGAAGTTTACCAACAATCGATCCACCAAGTCATACTTGTGAAGTTTGCATAATTGGCAAGCAAACACGACTTCCTTTTCCCAATGGAAAGTCGTGGAGAGCGGAGGCACCATTACAACTTGTTCATACTGACATCTGCGGACCGCTAGATCCCGTCTCTTTAGGAGGTAATAGATATTTTATTACTTTCATTGATGATTTCAGTAGAAAGTTATGGGTATACATTCTTAAAGAAAAATCTGCTGCCTTTACTACCTTTAAGAATTTTAAAGCTCTTGTTGAAGCAGAGAGTGGCTATAAGCTAAAAACTCTCCGATCTGATCGAGGTGGTGAGTACACCTCAAATATGTTTCAAGAATATTGCAGGGAGCGAGGCGTAAAGAGGCAGTTTACTACTGCCTATACACCACAGCAAAATGGCATCGCAGAAAGAAAGAACCGCACTATTCTTGACATGACAAGAACCATGCTTAAAGAAAAGGGATTGCCGAAGCAGTTTTGAGCGGAAGCTGTGGCATGTTCAACCTACTTGCTCAACCGGTGCCCGACGAAGCAAGTGAAGGGCAAGACGCCTCAAGAAGCATGGAGCAGTTATACGCCTAATGTCGCACACCTACGAATTTTTGGGTGTGTTGCATATGCTCAAGTACCTGAAGTCAAAAGGAAGAAGCTTGACAATCATGGTGAAAAATGCATTTTCATCGGATATAGCGAGGAGTCGAAGGCATACAAGCTTTACAATCCACTAACTAAGAAACTAGTGGTTAGTAGAGATGTTGTCTTCAATGAAGCTGAAGCATGGAGTTGGAGCAATGAAGAGACTGTTAAAGAGCAACCCAGGGTGAATGAACCTGACGAGCCCCTACAAGAGGATCCACCACCAACTACACCACCATCTCCTCAACATGCTACACCGTCTCCTACAAGAGGTTCTCCATCTTCTGGGGAAGGTAGTAGTAGCGAATCCTCCGTGCAACGAGGTCCAATCAAAATGAGAAGCCTCAGGGAGATCTATGAGCAGATAGAAGAAGATGGAGAAACTAATCTCTTTTGTTTATATGCCGATCATGAGCCTCTCACTTTCAAAGAGGCTAAGAAAGAAGATTGTTGGCGATCAGCAATGAAGGAGGAGATGCATGCCATCCAGAAGCAACAACAAGATGGGATATTTATATCTCAAAAGAAGTACATGAAGGAGATTTTGGAGAATTCAAGATGAGTAACTGCAACCCAGTAAACACCCCAATAGCCACAGGAACGAAGCTATCAAGAGAAAGAATTGGAGATTTTGTAGACTCGACTCTTTTCAAAAGTCTCGTTGGTAGCCTGAGGTACTTAACGATCACAAGGCCTGATATTGTTTACAGAGTCGGACTTGTGAGTCGCTATATGGAGACACCGAAGGAGTCTCATTGGCTAGCTGCAAAGAGAATTCTAAGGTATATCAAAGGCACACTCAACCTTGATCTATTTTATACTTATGGTGAAACTGCAGAGTTAGTAGGCTATTCAGATAGCGACTGAGGAGGTGACCAAGATGAGAGAAAAAGCACCACTGGCTATGTCTTCTATCTTGGGTCAACTGGATTTTCATGGACCTCAAAGAAGTAAGGAGTTGTGGCCTTATCTTCATGCGAAGCAGAGTATGTTGCAGCTTGATCTACTGTATGTGAAGCTATTTGGTTGCGGAATATTTTAAAGGAATTGGATCATCCACAAGAAGAAGCGACTGTAATATTTGTGGACAACAAATCAGCCATCCAACTTGCAAAGAACCCAGTACATCATGGGATGAGCAAACATATAGATACACGGTTTCATTTTCTCAGAGATCATGTAAAGCAGAAAACTGTGGAGCTGGAGTATTGTCATACCATGGAGCAAGTAGCAGATATTTTCACCAAGCCATTGCCTATTGAACCTTTCAGAAGGCTAAAAGAAATGCTCGGTATGAAAAACATTTTGATTTGAGGGGGTGTGTTGGAATATCAAATAAAATGTCTTTTTTGAAAGATGATGAGTCATCATCAATTATCATCAATTGAGTCATCATCTTTAATTAGAAAGATTGAAGAGTCATCATTATCAATTTAGAAACGATGAGTCATCATCAATTAGGAGTCATCATCAAGTGAGTCATCATCAATTTGGAGGTTGCTATTCTTGAATTTGGAGGTTACTATTCTTGTAAGTTTTGAAGCCTATAAAAGGCCATGTACCTCTTTGTTTTTTGGATCAAGCAATAAAGCAAGCAAGTAAGAAAAAAAAAGTTGCTCTCCTCTTAAAATTTTAGATTATAGTATATTAATCCGTAGACTAGTATACAACAAATGATTCGGATGTGAGCCATGTCTAAAATATGGACCCTATCTAGAATGGTCTTCAAAGTTTAATTCTTCATAAGAGACGGGCGATTTATATCTTCTCGTCTTGTTAAAAGTAATGGATGATCATCTTTTTATATAAATCGGATATTCGATTATGATCAGAATCGTCATGTAAAAACTTAAAAAAATAATAATAAGGATATATTTTTAGTGTTTGTTTGGTTTCAGAGCAAAACTTTATTGGCAGTTGAAATTGGAAAATAACCGTCCACTACTTTCAGATTATAATTTTGGTTGGTTTGAGATTATAAATTTATTATTATGTTTTGAATTGAAATGGATTTGGGATAATGGAAAGCGGGGCATCTTCTGAGGGTAAAACCTGCGACGATCCTTGTTTGGAATTTGTTAGTCTACGGATTAATATATTATAATCTAAAATTTTAAGTGGAGAATGGATCTTATTCAACTTTTCTTTATTTCTTATTTGCTTGAAAAAACAAAGAGGTACACTAGCCTTTTATAGACTTCAAAGGAAAAACTTATAAGAATACAAACCATCTACTTTAATGTCATAAACAAATGATAATAATATATATATGACTCTTTAACTTTTTCAATTCATGATGACTTTTCATATCTTCAAATTGATGATGACTCTTCGTTCTGGCAACTATTTATGTATGAGAATTTTCTGGTATTGTGCTTTGAATGTGGCAGGATTGATCATTATGAAAATAATTGTCTTTTCCTTGCACAATCTAGTAAGGAGGGTGGTAGTGCCTCTCCTATTGAAGGCCTCAGTGGGGGCGTAGTTAACTCATGTTCGAGTCACAAATGTCCTTAGGGGCCATGACTACTTGTAGGTGGTAATACAAACTTTGGCTCTAGTTTGAACCATTTGAGCATTGGAGCCGAACAACAACGGGTGTCTACAGCGGAGGCCACAGTGGGTTCTAATGCACCAAAAGGTAGTCTTGATCGCAAAGATAGGCCAGAGGAGGAGCTTGGGGGCATTTCCTATCATGGATGCCAGGCTCTACCGTTGTGGATACTGAGATATCCGCGCTAACAAATTTGAGATGGAAGTCGAAGAAAGGGAAAACGGGTAACTCTCCTAAGTGATGGGAGCACATCTGCTTGGACTGACCAGCCAAGGACCATTCAGAAATGAGAAACATTAGCAGATATCACCAACTCGGTTGTCTCTCAAGGATCAGCAAGGGAGGATAGACTTGAAAATGCTAAAACTGCTGGGTCAGGATTCTCTGCGCTGTCAAAAGGATGTGATGGAAATTCAGGTAGATGAGGTGGAAATTCTGTTGGGATTTGGGTCGAACAAATAGTCCCACGTCGGCTAGACCTGGGGATGGTCTTGGATATATAAGGATTTGGGCAACTCTACCTAAAAGGCTAGTCTTTTGGGATGGAGCCCCACGTTCTTCAAATGGTTCCCGCGCTAAATGCGCAATGGGCCTGCCCACACCCCTCTCGAGAAATTTGACAGTGGTGCTCCTTTCCAATGGGCGCACGCATGTCACGCGGTCTGTCATGCGGTGTAGAGGAGTGACCGACTGCTGTTGGTACTTCACATTTTGATCTTCCAGTGTGAAGATAGTTGAGCTTACAGGGAGACTCTTTGTTCGAGGGGGGATTGTTGGGATTTGGGTCGAACAAATAGTCCACATGGTTAGACGTAGGATGGTCTTGGATATATAAGGATTTGAGCAACTCCACCCAAAAGTCTAATCTTTTAGGATGGTGCCTCAGGTCTTTCAAATTCAGTTAGAGAAAGTGGTTACAAGTGAAGATAATGGAGCGGGAAACATGCACTCAATCCCTTGCCACGGAAAATGTTGAGGTTAAATCTGAAGTTCATAGCAAAAAGTTATCAACAAATGTTGTCCTTGTTGATTCAAATCCTTTTGCAGGCTCGGATTGGGCAAGTAGTAGTGTCGTGGGGCATGAATTTAAGGATGATAGGCATAGTAAAAATCTGAAAAAGCTAGCCGGGAACAAAAGTAAAAGTCCATTGGGCCGCAAGAATTCAGCCCCACAGCAAAGAGTCCACGTATGCCAGTCTAAAGGAGAGGGACCTGTGACTCAACTAGAGCTTCCAAGTGTCAGCAAGTGCGTGAAGGTATCGCACGCTGCAAGATCAACCACGACAGCAGTGCACGCTGGTGGCGAGAGGCATCGGGCTGCTATCACACTAGCGAGGGAGACTTCAGCTTCGCTAAGTAGACCTCCAGAATCCCCTATAATTGGAACTTGGGACGATATCAACATCACCATGCCATAACTCCGGCAATCGAGCGCTCTTTGGCGTTGTAACCACGCCTCCGGTAGGAAAACGCAACAAACAGGATCGGCCTTCTGTCGGAGATGTTGTGACAAGTGAGATAAGTTCTCTATCCAATGGTGTAACTGAGGATGTGGGTGGTAGTGCGGCACCCAACCTGAGTTGATGATTATAGCATTCTAGAATATCCAGGAGCAACAAAAAATGTTGTTGTCAACCATTTGAAGAAGGTTCTGAGAGAATATAGAGTAGATGTTGTGATCTTGCTCGAAACCAGGCTCGAACAAGGCTCGATTTCTAGATTTGCAGCGAAGTTCAGCAGATATTAGTGCGTCTGTATCACGCCGGCAGTGAGTTTGTCTGATGGCATGAATGCAATGTGGAAGATGTGTAGGAAGAGAGAGGAAGTCGACGACGATAAGAAAGCAAATGCGAAGAATCAGCAGCAGCAGCAGAGCTACCGGTCGACCGGCGTGCAGCAACGTGCACAGGCTTCTGCGGTCGACCGCAGAAGGAGAACGGTCGACCGCACGGTCGACCGACTGACATTACCTAACTCTCGGTTAGACATGGTCGACCGGCACAGTCGATCGGAACTTGGATCGGTCGACCGACTGGTCGATCGACAGACGAATCTGGGCTGATCTGGATTGAATTTGGAAAGTTTTCTGAATTGGAAACGAGTCCAATAAGGAATCTGATTCTCCTAGGGTTTCCTTGGGTATATTAGAGAGGCATAGTCCTCTTTATATGTAAGGCTTGCAATTGTATTGATTATCAAATCAACAAAGAGATCTCTCTTCCTTGCCCCGAAGACGTAGGCAAAATTGGCTGAACCTCGTTAAATCTTGTGTTTGGTTTCTTCCATTGTTTTATTGTTCTTGCTGTTGATAGTTCTTCTCTAGTACATCTGTGGCTTAAGGGTTCCTCAAAGTGTTTGTTGATCTGCGCACAACAAGATGGATATCGACTCCACTGATTTTGTATCGATTTACTCTCAAATCAATTGTGGTATGATAACACTTGAGACGGGATTTCTGTGGCTCATCGGAGGAGTATACGCTAAGTGCTCAACAATCGGCCAAAAAGGGTTGTGGGCCAAGTCAGAGGAATTGCTCGGACTGAACCTACCTACTCTAATAGCTGGGGACTTCACTGCGTTGTTGATGATGAAGAAAAGCTTGGCGGGGTTGCGTTTAAGGATGATCAAGAGGTACGAGAATTTCCTCGTTTCATCACTCGCAATGGCGTTGTCGACCCGAGTTCACTGGGCCTTGTGTTACTTGGTGCAATAACCAGGATCCACCTCGTAGAATGTTGAAGAGATTGGATCGGGCATTGGCAAATAATGCATGGCTTCTTGCGTATCTCGAAGCCACGGTGTTGGTGCTTCTGTCGGAAAGAGAGAATATTGCTAAGGAAGTTGACATGAATTGCCGAGGGGTTGTCGAGGTGATCGCCAAGGAAGTCGACGACGAAAGGCGAAGGAAACAACAGCAGCAGAAAAATAGCAGCAGCAGCAGAACAGATTGACCGGTCAACCGGCCCGGTCGATCGGACGTGCACAATGTGCACAAGTTGTAGATCGGTCGACCGCCCAGTCGACCGACTGAAGTGACCCAACTCTCTGTTGGGCACCCAGTCGACCGGTCGGTCGACTGGTGGAAGGGTCGGTCGACCGTCCGGTCGACCGGCAGTCGGGTGCGGGTATTTTCTGCTGATTCGAAAATCTGTTGTATTTAAGGGCTGTTGTTGATTTTTAGGGTTAAGGACCTAGAAAAGTATCCTTGAGAAGGAACTGCTAGAGCTCTCTTGCATTCAAAGAGCCTGCTAGCCATTGTAATCTTCTTCCAAAGCAATAAATCTCTCTCTGATTGCCCCAAGGACGTAGGCGTTGAGGCCGAACCTCGTTAATTTGTTTGTTTGCGTGTGTTCTTTCTCCAGTGATTGTTTTATACTGTTTGGGATTGTTCTTCGTGCGTGGGAGATTCGTGGGATCCTCTTGGGGTTGTTGTCACTGGGCACAACAAGTGGTATCAGAGCTTCCAGGTTTCACTTGGGATTTCTGGAGATTCGGAGGGCTCGAGATCTGGTTCGGTGGAGATCGTGTGTCGATCTCAGATCAGAGGTATTGGTGTTCGTGGGATCGTGTGTCGATCTCAGGAGGACGCAAGGAGGGCTCGTGGAATCTGTAGTGGAGTAGATCCGGTGAGAAACTCGATCTAGGGTTTCAAGGGAAAGGTAAAAATCTAATTTTTATCTGAGTAGTGATCTATTTCCAGTTGGTTGTTCTTCCGCATAGATAGAGGATCAAGTAATCTAGATGGCAGAAGAAATTGCTTCGGTTAAGACCATGCATCCTCATCCGAGGATCGACATGGTGAAGTTCAATGGTACAAATAACTTCGGGATGTGGAGATGTGAGGTTATGATGCACTGAATGCATCGAACCTCGAGGACGCTCTCCTATTGGAGAAGAAGAGGAACACGACCACTGATGAAGAGTGGGCAAAGATGAACAGGTCAGCGTGTAGGTTGATACGTTCATGTTTGTCGCAAGACATAAAATATCTTGCACAACATGAGACGTCGGTGAAGCATCTGTGGGAAACCCTTGAGAAGAAATACCTGACGAAGAGTGTTGAGTCCAGGTTGCAGCTTAAGAGTAAGCTGTATCAGTTTCGAATGAAGAAGGGGAGCACAGTGAATGAGCACATCAACCAATACACGAAGCTTCTTATAGACTTGATGAACGTGGATGTCATTGTAGAAGAGGAAGACAAGGCGATCATCCTCCTGAACTCACTCCCGGCGGAGCGGTATGAGACATTCACTATGACCTTTATCAATGGTAGGCAGACTTTGGACTACCATGAGGTGTCGTCTGCACTGACAAGTTATAAGACAAGGAGAAAGGAGAGATATCCTTCTCAGTCAAGCTCATCGGCGGAGGCACTGGAAGTAAGAGGCAGAGGTTCATTAAGGAAGGACAAGGAGGTTAGAGGAAGATCAAAGTCCAGGTCAGGCTATAGGGATCTGAGGAAGGATCAGTGTGCCTTCTGCAAAGAGATAGGGTACTGAAAAGTGGACTGTCCGAAGTTTAAGGGGAAGAAGAAAGAGTCGAAGGCTGAAGCAAATCTATCAAAGGTGACAAATACTCAGAGGAGCAGTTCACAGGCAGATGGATCAGATTCGAACTCGTCAGGTTTCTCGTTTTCAGTCAGTTCTCCTATCATTGGTAACTTATGGAAAGATGAGTGGATTCTGAATACAGGTACAACATACCATGCATGCCCCAATCGGGGTTTGTTTTCTAGCTTTGAGAAGCTGGAGGGGTGTTCGGTCATTCTGGGCGACGATCACCCATGTAGCGTGGAGGGTGTAGGTACAATCCGAATTAGGATGTTTGATGGGATGGAAAGGGAGCTGAAGGGAGTGAGGTATGTGCCTCAGTTGAAGAGAAATCTAATTTCCGTGGGAACTTTGGAAGCATCGGGCATGGTGATATCTGTTCGAGATGGCGATCTCAGGATGATCAAGGGCTCGATGGTGATGATGAAGGGCGTCCACCGAGGCAATCTCTACTACTTGAAGGGTAGTACGATTACAGATTAGGTGGAGACTTCGAGCTCCTTAGAAGATGGTGGCCCGGAGGTCTGGCAGGGAAAGGTCGGACAGGAAGAAGAAGAATCTTTGCGAGCTCCTGCAAAGAAGGAAATGGAACGTGCTGCTACCTGCAAGTCAGAAAGTGAACACAGCGTTCTGGACAAGAAGAAGGTGAGATCAGCACCAGTACTCACCACAATGAAGGTCTTCTTGATTGTGTTCACGTGTGCGTATGGGGACCTGCTAAGACGGCATCGCTTGGAGGTCACAGGTACTTTATCTCATTTATTGATGGTTCATCTAGGCAGGTTTGGATATATCCCATGAGACAAAGGGGTGAAGCCCTAGATGTGTTGACGAAGTGGAGAGGAAGAATGGAGAGGCAGATAGGTTGGAAGGTAAAGGAGCTTCATATTGGTAATGTAGGAAGAGACATGAACCAATTCCTACAATTTGGCCAGAACACAGGTATTGCTACTCACTTCACAACAGGTACAGATAGGTTGGCTAAAGAAGTAATCCGTCCCTTTCTGGAGGAGGTTCGGAGGTTGTTTTCTAATGCAGGATTAGACCGGTCGTTTTGGGCTGAGGCGACCGAGTATGCTAGCCATCTCATGAACATATCGACTGCGATTGGAGGTAAAGCTCCATTGGAAATTTGGTCTGAGAAAGCTGCTCAAGATCATGGTGTGCTGCGGGAGTTTGGAAGTCCGGCCTACTTCAGTGCCAAGAATGGCAAGGTGAATCCGCGAGCAAAGAGGTTTGTCTATTTGGGCGTCAAGGGAAACAGCTACAGGTTGTGGGACCCCAAAGATAAGAAGATCGTGATGAGCAGGCATGTCACTTTTGGAGAGACTTTAGTGTTGAAGTCCACCGTCTCTCAGCAGGTGAGAGGATGGAGACCAAGGAAGGATCGCAGCGGGTGGAGGTTGATGCTACTCCATCATCTCCAGTTGGTTCGGCATTGGAGGAGACTTCACCGGATGTGACACCGGGTGGAGATCATGAAGTCAGGGTTGATGCTGAACAGGTTGAAGACATTGCTGAGGATGTCGAGTTGTTTGCAGCCATTGGAACCAAAGTGAAACCACGCTTGTGGAGAAAGAAGCATGAATCTCAAGCTTGTGATCAAGACAAGCTGAAGTTGAAGGCCGTTGTTCTCCATGATGGTCGTGAGGAGGTTCATTTGACTCAGTCAGACAGGTTCACTGCTGCAAATACAGCTACCAATGTTCGAGTTTGATGAAGCTTATCTTATAATGAACTACGATTGGCTTGATCTTTTTGGGCAAAGGTACGTAGGCAGCCGTAAAGGCGCAGCCATTTGGTGATGCAACTCTTATGAAGCTATTTGGGTTCTCGAGAAGCTGTTATGGATCTTCACGTAAAGGTGAAGAGTTGTGGCCGATGGAACTTCACGTAGAGGTAGAGAGGCTTCACGTAGAGGTGAAGTATTGTGGCCAGTTGGATCTCATGTAGTGGTGAGATGTTGTGATCTCGATGAACAAGTTAATCTTCCGGTGAGAAGATGATGAGCTTCCATAAGGAGTGGTGTGCATCCAGTTGAAGCCGATGATGATGTTTGGTGTGCTCTACGCAGACTTGGTTGGACCGTCAGTGGAAGACAGGAAGACTAGATAGAGCTGGTCAGTTGGAGAGTCAGTGTTGGATCGTGAGGAAGTCTTCGTGAGGTCGTGAAGTTGCGGAGTAGAAGCCACAGTTTGGTGATCGGCATGAATGAAAATTCTCCTAAGGTGAAGTGCAGGAAAGGCATGTGTGGTGCTTTCCAGGGGATAGCTGAGCTATAGATTCCAAGCCGAGATCGTGTGTCGATTTCGCCGAGATCGTGTGTCGATTTCGTCCGGTGCGCGCAAGCCGAGATCGTGTGTCAATTTCGCCAGGTGATAGACTGGGGTACGTTGGAGGTCGGCTCAGATTTTAGGAAAAATCTTCGCCGAGGTGGAGAATTGTTGGAAAGAGAGAATATTGCTAAGGAAGTTGACATGTATTGCCGAGGGGTTGTCGAGGTGATCGCCAAGGAAGTCGACGACGAAAGGCGAAGGAAACAACAGCAGCAGAAAAATAGCAACAGCAGTAGAACAGATTGACCGGTAGACCGGCCCGGTCGATCGGACGTGCACAACGTGCACAAGTTGTAGATCGGTCGACCGACTGAAGTGACCCAACTCTCTGTTGGGCACCCAGTCGACCTGTCGGTCGACTGGTGGAAGGGTCGGTCGACCGCCCGGTCGACCGACAGTTGGGTGCGGGTATTTTCTGCTGATTCGAAAATCTGTTATATTTAAGGGCTATTGTTGGTTTCTAGGGTTAAGGACCTAGAAAAGTATCCTTGAGAAGGAACTGCTAGAGCTCTCTTACATTCAAAGAGGCTGCTAGCCATTGTAATTTTCTTCCAAAGCAATTAAATCTCTCTCTGATTGCCCCGAGGACGTAGGCGTTGAGGCCGAACCTCGTTAATTTGTTTGTTTGCGTGTGTTCTTTCTCCAGTGATTGTTTTGTACTGTTTGGGATTGTTCTTCGTGCGTGGGAGATTCGTGGGATCCTATTGGGGATGTTGTTGCTGGGCACAACAGCTTCCTCGGATAGCGTCAGACCATAGTCCTCTCCTTATCAATACTGAGGGTGTGGTACATTGTAGGAGGAGAATATGGAGATTCAGAAACTTTTGGCTCGATCTCTATCAGTCATGTCAAGTTATTAAGGAGGCTTGGTCGAAGATGGTGAGAGGGAGTCCTTTCACGATTCTACGCTCGCGCTTTCATATAACTAAAGAAGCTCTCAAGTTCTGGAATTGGACTCATGTTCAAGATCTCTTCCAGTATCTCTTGCACAAGGCCAATCAACTTGATGAGGAGGTTAGGGGGGGCAGGATATTGAGGCGACTAGAAATATGGACATATCTGAATTGGAATCGTTGCAAAAGCTTATCAGTGGGTATCACTCGACATTGAAGCACCTGGAAACCTTGTGGCTCAAAAATCAAGAATTAATCGGATTCGTGGCGGTGATAGCAACTCCAATTTCTTTTACAAGATGACTCTTGTAAGACATTGCGACAACAAAATTAGTTCCCTTACTATGGACATCAGTGAGGAGGTTGAGGATCCGAGATCCATTAGAGAGGTTTTCAAGGCTTTCTTTGCCAATAATTGTTAGTTTCTGGAAGTAATCTAACAACTAATCAATATCACTGAAATATCACCGATCTAATTGGTCAGGTCGGTTAATATCAGGTGGGAGGTTTTCCGTTCAATAGAACGTTCCTTAATTAAAGAATCACCTTTCAATTACCTTCCTTGTTTAAACACCAATTAGACTGGTATAAGTCAATGTTAATATACTGAAATTCAGTATATCTCCTGTATAAAGAAATTAATTCACTTATACAGTACTTGGAATGAGGTACGCTTAAAACGAATCTCTTTAAGATAATTACGCCCCCCGCACCGGTGCTAACGGGTTACTGACGCTGGTCTCCCAAGAGACAACACTCCTTCACGGTATTTGGATAGTACTACCAAATCACCGTACGGTCGAACCGTAGTTAACCAGTACCTTCACAGGATTATTGAAGCAGCGGGACTAAGACAAATTTTGAGAGAATAATTGCCTTTACTTTGGAGGAGCACCCACTGTAGAGGAAGAAGGAAGGTAGAAGAATATTCTTCTTTGGAAGCCCTAAATTCAGACAACAATTCTACTACAGAATCTGTTGAATTTTCTGAGCCCTCTTTCAGAACGAATTTTATAAAATCTCTTGAAAGTTGCTTCGGAATCTGAGTTGCAGAATCCCCACTTGCTTTGAAAACTGAGTTACTGATTTCCCACTTTCCTTTTTGGAAGTTACTTCAAGACTGAGAGGATCTCCTTCAGACTGAGTTCAGAAGGCAAATTTCTTGTTGGTGTATCTTAATTGAGAGAATCGGAGCGCTATTTATAGCGCTCCTAGAGGGGAATTTTGGTCCGAACCCAACCTGAACCGTTGCAACGGTTCGTTTCGACCTCAGCAATCATCCAACTGCCGCGACGGTTTACAGACAACCGTTGCGTGGGGTGGTTCGGGTCCAGATAGCGGAGCGGGTATGCTCCGCGTAACCCATACCCATGAGACCCGGTTCAAAAAGAACCAGGCCGGGTAGGGAACCCGATCCCAGTTCCGAGCCCAGCCCGGCACCGGCACCGGCACTGGCACCGGCACCGGCACCGGCGCTAGCGGCGTGCGCGTGCGTATGTGCGAGTATGGTTTCCTCCCAATCGTACGCGAAAACTCCACGTACCCAAAGAGCACGCCCTTTGTTCCCATTTTTCTCTATTTAAACACTTCAAACTTCCATCCCATGGCCAATGTGGGACTAAATGCCTTTAGCTATCTTTAGTCCCATTTTGGCTTTGAATTAGGTGTAAAATTAACATTGTAAGTCATGTATATACTCATAACCAAAAATTGGTAGGTTTTAAAAATAGTTATGTCTAAGCACTACCAAATTGAAGAATAAATAACTAGTTATAAATAATTTTTGAAAAACTAGTTAAAGATCCTTCACAAGCATGAAATCATATGTTATTCATGAATTATACTAAATACATACAAGTTTAAGCACTCATAGTCCATAAAGCTCAAAAATTATCTTTTATCATAAAAGATGAGTGTTCAAAGGTTATGTAAATGGTATTTTCATGAAAATAGAAAGTGAAGCATGAATCTCATGAAAATCTTATTTTTCATCTTAAAACAAATCATATATTTTTCATAAAGCAATACTAAATACACAAAGATTTAATCACTCATGGTCTATAAAGCTCAAAATATTTTGTATCATAAAGATGAGTGTTCAAAAGATCATGCAAATAGTATTTTTATGAAAGTAGTCATTCAAGCTCAAAAAAAAAAGATCATAAATCACATTTTGTTTTACACATGTTTTAATCTTTAATACAAATCAAAAACATGAAAAATCATCAAATTTTTTTTTATTATTTATTTAAAATACTAATCTTCATGGTATATGTATGATTTATCCAATTCTAACAATATGCATACATATCCCAAATCTAAAGGAGTCCAATATATATTGCATGAAGGCAAATGACTCAAGGGTATACATGTATATTTATTAGATTTGAATTAAACACACATATACATGAAGTAAAATCAAAGATAGGCATAACAAGTATAAATGACCGAATCATCAAAACTAGCCTATACACATGCATATAGTGGACACAAATGAGCATGAAGTTCAAATATATATGAGTCAATTGTAGTTCACTATTTGTACATGTATAATACAAGTTTTGATAGAAACTACACTTAAACTAGTATATACCACATGAAACACCAAAAATATCTTAAAATATGAACATGCTATGAATATTATGAATGAACAAGCATGTACATAAATGAAATAGGAGTTTAGAAATTGTTACCAACTCCAAAGCTCCTAGCATGGTGGTTGATCCACCAAAGCTCCTTGATAGCGATGCAACCCAAAAGTATGTCCATCATGTCCAAGTGCATCCACTACCAAGGTACCATCCCTCTCACGTTTTGTGAGAGCCCTCACCTACATCACAAGCAAAAGGTGGGGGTTTTGGTACCCATATTTTCTTGGGTCCTATGGGGTTAGCTTTGTAAGGAACCCAAGCATTTTTATTTTTATCAAAAATAAGAACATTTAACCTTTCATAACAAAATTTTCTTAGATGGCCTTTGCGGCCACAATGTGTACATGTGTACACCTTAGCATACTTATGAGTGGGAGTGTGAGCATGATGTGCATCATAAGCATGGTCATGATGATGATGTGCATGAGTATGAGGAACTTGTTTCTTTTGAAACAAGGATTCCAATCTAGTATGATTGAATGCACATGAGCTCAAATTAGAGCTCAAATTATCAATTTTATTTTTCAAATTTTCAATCTCATTAGTGGTGGTATGTAAAGCATGATGAGATGAAGAGACAATTTTCTTTTTCTTTTGTGAAACAAAATCTTTTTCTTTTTCACAAATTTTTCTTTTCAAAGATTTATTTTCTTGAAAAACATCTTCCTTTTGTTTTTCCACCAAATCAATCTTATTTTTCAAAATCATATTTCCTTCACATAAAACATTCAATTTAGACATTAAGGAAATATTCTCATTTTTCAAATCTTCATTTTCTTTTTCTAAGCATGCCATTTTATTTTCTAAAGAATCTTTATCATTAAGCATGGCATCAAAATTCTTTTTCAAAATTTTATTATCTTTTTCTAAACATGCAATGTTACTTCTAAAAGAGTCATGTTCTACATGCATGCAATCAAGTTCCTTTTTCAAATTTTTATTTTTCTTTTTAATCATGTCATATTTTTCAAGCACAAGATGACAAAAGGTAGCAAGCTCATCATATGACATGTCTACATCCTCATCATCGGATTCGGTGTTTACCTCAAGGGGGTTATCCCCTTGGACCATGTAGCACTTGTTGGAGGTGTCGCTTCCAACATCCGAATCGCTCCCCGCATAGTATAGGTCCTTTTCGCCAAGGGAGGTGATGATGTTCCAAGCTACAAAAGCCGATTCAACATTAGAAACCCTAGATAAATAATCATCATTTAGGGTTGACTTGATAGCATGAAGGGCTATTGCAATAGCCGCAATATTCTTACCATTTAAGCAATATTCTTTATTAGTTGTGGCAAGATATACACTAAGGCCAAGTCCTTTGAGGAACAAAGACATCTTAACCTTCCAAATTTGGATGTTAAGAATGTCAAAGGTGGGTGGTGACATGAAGTCCATAGTGTGTGTACAAATCTTGTGATTAGCCTAAAAGAGGATCTTTAACTCTTAGGTTGTTAGACCCAATATCAAGAGCACTAGCTCTGATACCAATTGTAAGATCACCTAGAGGGGGGGTGAATAGGTGATGGCTAATCTAATGGTCACTTATGAACAAATAATGCGGAATTAAAACTAAGTTGACCAAATTAAACTTCTTTTAATTAAACACTTATGTATAACTCAAGAGTGTTGCCGAATTCCCCTTGCGAGGCTCTGGACAAGCTCCTCTAGATTCCCCTTGAATGGGTTGAGGTGCCGCGTTGGCTCTCTTGGTTGAATACTAGTGTTAACAAGCAATCCCAAGCAAGTATGTATATCAATTATGAGCACAAGGGAATATATCATGCATATATAAGATGAACACAATAAATTGAATGCAAGATATAAAATAGAGACAAAAAGAGAAAGAGAGCAAGAGTGAGCAATCGCAAACACAAAGGGTTTGTTTCGAGGTTCGAGCACACTTGCTCTACATCCCCGCCTTCGACACACGAAGGATTTCCACTATGTAAGATCCCACCGGATCTCTCCTCGGTGCCGCAACACCTACAAGCCCTCGGACTCTCTAGTCCCTTACACACCACAAGCCCACCGGCTCGTCAAGGCCGCACCTCAAGCTACAAGTCCTCACTAGGACCCAACAACACCAAGTCCTCACTAGGACCCTCAATCAAACCGCGAACACAACCGTCCGCCTTCTCAAAGAACAAGAAATGATCTCTTGGTGATCTAAACACTTGATCACCAATTACAAACTCTCACTACAACTCCCCTATAGGATGAATAGCTCAATGGATGCTCAAGTGTAGTGTGAGAAATCAAGGAAAGAACTTTTGATGGAAAACTCAAGAAATCACAATAAACACTCTCTTGATAAAATCCCTTTTGATAGGAAATATTGGCACTCTATTTTGTGGAGAAAACTTCTGAAATCACTTGGAAAAACTGGCTCAAGAAGTCCTCAAAATCTTGGCTTCAAACAATGACAAAACCCCCTTTTATAGAGGCCAGAAAAATCTGACCGTTGGGCTCTGTCAGAGCTACCGGTCGACCGGTCCGGTCGACCGGCAACGGTCAAAAATGTGACCGTTGCAGCCTCCGGTCGACCGGCCCGGTCGACCGCGCAACTGGAGAAGAGAGTTAACTCTCTGTCGGTCGACCGGCCCGGTCGACCGATAATTCCCGAGAGCAAAGCTCTCTGAAGCGGTCGACCGGCCCGGTCGACCGTTCTCCAGTGCACACTGGCGTGCACGTCGTGCACGTCCGGTCGACCGACCCGGTCGACCGGCCTCTGTCAGTTCTGAAAAATCAGAACTGGCAGAACCAGAAAATAGGGATTAAGGATTGGTCTTTTGGCTTAATAAAAATCCCATAAATACTTAGAAATTCTACAAAAATAGTTTTATGATATAGAAACATGCTTGCACAAAATCAAGGCATGTTATTGAAGATTTGACTATTTTTGTAACTTGGAAATATTGGCTCATAATAAAAACTGTTTTTCTAAAACAACATGTTTTTTTTTTTCAAATTTCCATCAAATACAAAAACAAGATACACTTTAAAGCATAGTGTATTCTTCAAATAGTTTTTGAGATTGTCACATGATTCAATTTTTCTTAAAATTTAATGCTTCATGATTTGAATATTAGTTTATATGTTAGTTTTTGTCAACACTAGGATTTATACTTGAACATATCATGGGCCTCAAAAAGATCTATTAGTAAGTGTGCTTAAATGCTTATTTGAACCCTTGAAATGTACTTGTATTGCTTAGTTTTGATGATTCATACATATTTAAACTTATGTTCACCTTTTGGATTTGATTTATGATCATGTGCCTTTTATTTCATGTATATGTGTGTTTTGCCAAACCTTAAAATATACATGTATAACTCTTGAGTCTTTTGCCTTCAATGCAAATCCATTCATATAGACTCACTTGAGTTTAAGAGATATGTATGTATATTTCATGTATTGTCAAAACATACATATATCTTGACATATAGATTTTGTTTTCAATGATTTAATAAAAAATGTGAGATGATTTTGATGTTTATGATTTTCTAAGGAATATTGTACCTTATTGCCATTTTCATGATGCCATGTTTCACATAACATTAGTACACTCACTTCTTTTGAAACTATTTGGACTTTATAGATTAGAGTGTTTGAGTGTTTTGTGTTTCATTGCTATTTCATGAAAATCCTTAGATTTATTCCTTGATAGAAGGATTTCGTACTAGTTGTTAAACACTCTCATTTAACTAGTTCGAATTCTTCATGTGTTGTTAATGCTAAGCCTAATTCAAATCTTATTTTTCAAGCTTATGCATTAGATTTTAAAATGGTATCAATATTTTTTATTTGATATTAAAGAGAAAATTCAAAATTTGTTTTGATAAAATAGAATTAATGATTTTGTTTTGATGAGAAAAATTCAAAATTTTTGATTTGTATTGCCCCTCCTTGACTTCTTTATTTTTGACATAAAGGGGGAGAAAATTTGTTGATTTGATTTTACTTTGAACCCTTTGTTGATGATTGACAAAAAGGGGGAGAAGTATTTGTGTTTTTGTTGATATATATGCATGATTTCCTTGCTTAAGGGGGAGAAGTATTTGTCCTTCTTACTTAAGGGGAATTAAGATTTGTATTTATGCATATGTGTTTTGATTTATGCAAATAGGAGTAAAAAGATTTTGATTTATGCTTGTTGCATCTCCATATTTGCATCCATATTCATGTGCTTCATGATCATATTTATTATTTATTTTGTATGCATGAGTTAAGGGGGAGCTTCTTTGAAGCTTTACTTTAATCCATGCATATATAACGTCATGAGTTTTGTCATCATCAAAAAGGGGGAGATTGTTGGCCCAAAGGCCTATCACTCTAGTTTTGATGATGATCAACTCATGTAGTTATAGTACTAATGATCTTGTTTAATTAGTGACAGATTCTTTATCAAGATCTTAGTAGGTGCAAAGCTCAACAAAGGATATATTGTCAAGATTTAGAGCTTGCATGATGTGATCCAAGGAGCTTTTGGATCAAGCTTGGACCAAGTCAAGAAGATGAGAAGCCTTCAAGGGAAGACTTCAAGGAGTTGAAGATTTGTGTCTAGGTATAAGATTTTTATTTGTTTTAGATAAAAATGTAAAGGATAGATAGTTGGTGGATTGCTCAAGTCTATATCACACACACACTCTTGATAGAACTCTTGATAGAATGATTTTCATAAAAGATTTTCCTAGTTAAGAAAAGATTTTTATTTGTGATAAAATACAATTTGGTTTTTGGTATTTCATAGTTTACATATCTTATATCCAAAACCATGCTTAGAGCCTATTGTCAAAAACTAGATATTTCATCTTGATTGTGTAGTGGATCATATCCACACACACTATGCTTTAAAGTGTATCTTGTTTTTGTATTTGATGGAAATTTGGAAAAAAAAACATGTTGTTTTAGAAAAACAGTTTTTATTATGAGCCAATATTTCCAAGTTACAAAAATAGTCAAATCTTCAATAACATGCCTTGATTTTGTGCAAGCATGTTTCTATATCATAAAACTATTTTTGTAGAATTTCTAAGTATTTATGGGATTTTTATTAAGCCAAAAGACCAATCCTTAATCCCTATTTTCTGGTTCTGCCAGTTCTGATTTTTCAGAACTGACAGAGGCCGGTCGACCGGGTCGGTCGACCGGACGTGCACGACGTGCACGCCAGTGTGCACTGGAGAACGGTCGACCGGGCCGGTCGACCGCTTCAGAGAGCTTTGCTCTCGGGAATTATCGGTCGACCGGGCCGGTCGACCGACAGAGAGTTAACTCTCTTCTCCAGTTGCGCGGTCGACCGGGCCGGTCGACCGGAGGCTGCAACGGTCACATTTTTGACCGTTGCCGGTCGACCGGACCGGTCGACCGGTAGCTCTGACAGAGCCCAACGGTCAGATTTTTCTGGCCTCTATAAAAGGGGGTTTTGTCATTGTTTGAAGCCAAGATTTTGAGGACTTCTTGAGCCAGTTTTTCCAAGTGATTTCAGAAGTTTTCTCCACAAAATAGAGTGCCAATATTTCCTATCAAAAGGGATTTTATCAAGAGAGTGTTTATTGTGATTTCTTGAGTTTTCCATCAAAAGTTCTTTCCTTGATTTCTCACACTACACTTGAGCATCCATTGAGCTATTCATCCTATAGGAGAGTTGTAGTGAGAGTTTGTAATTGGTGATCAAGTGTTTAGATCACCAAGAGATCATTTCTTGTTCTTTGAGAAGGCGGACGGTTGTGTTCGCGGTTTGATTGAGGGTCCTAGTGAGGACTTGGTGTTGTTGGGTCCTAGTGAGGACTTGTAGCTTGAGGTGCGGCCTCGACGAGCCGGTGGGCTTGTGGTGTGTAAGGGACTAGAGAGTCCGAGGGCTTGTAGGTGTTGCGGCACCGAGGAGAGATCCGGTGGGATCTTACATAGTGGAAATCCTTCGTGTGTCGAAGGCAGGGATGTAGAGCAAGTGTGCTCGAACCTCGAAACAAACCCTTTGTGTTTGCGATTGCTCACTCTTGCTCTCTTTCTCTTTTTGTCTCTATTTTATATCTTGCATTCAATTTATTGTGTTCATCTTATATATGCATGATATATTCCCTTGTGCTCATAATTGATATACATACTTGCTTGGGATTGCTTGTTAACACTAGTATTCAACCAAGAGAGCCAACGCGGCACCTCAACCCATTCAAGGGGAATCTAGAGGAGCTTGTCCAGAGCCTCGCAAGGGGAATTCGGCAACACTCTTGAGTTATACATAAGTGTTTAATTAAAAGAAGTTTAATTTGGTCAACTTAGTTTTAATTCCGCATTATTTGTTCATAAGTGACCATTAGATTAGCCATCACCTATTCACCCCCCCCTCTAGGTGATCTTACATTAGGCAATTTTTAGACTTGAATATCTCATTCATTCGAAGTTGGAATTGAACATGTGAATATACCACGTTCATCCCCAATGGAAGGAGAACACACTCCAACCATCATCTAATTGATTCGATCAATGGATCTTGCCGTAATTCAATTCAAAGATTCACATATATTCTTCATATTCCCAACAATCCCCCACAATGAGTGGAGATTCAAGGAATTGACATACAAAGAGACTGACTCTATTGTGAAAGATACTTTAGAAAAGAAACTGCATCAGGATAGATGAATTAGGTCTTGAACCTTCCATAGCGAAATCTTTATCGGACTTACTGGCTAATCAGTGAACTAGGTCTTGAACTATTAGTCGTTAGTGTAAGCCAAGTCAACAAGCTTAACACAGTGACTTTCCAAATCAACTTTGGTTCTCGGTTGTGTCTATTTCGGCCCTAGACATTCTTCGTTTCAGAGAGTATATTTAGAAAATAACAGCCTCCATAGAAATTCCCAAAGAGCCGACCCAACTCTATACTCACATAGGTGATCGAAGAGTAGTCTACTCTACTCCACTTGTTTAGTAACAAGATATAGGCATCATTAAAAGCGTTAAGTTTATCCTTAATCCACCTGTAGAAAAGCACTTATGTGCACCTTAGGAATGGATTGGAGTCAAGCTCCCAAGTGCTTACTTGCTGAGTCAATCATAACTAGTTTTTTCTCTTGAACTTAATCAGTGGGATCTCCAGTCGCTAAGTGAGATTTATATTAAGCTGACTCGGTAAGGTTAGGCTTTTAGATCCATTCTACTCGGTGCGCAGTTTATACGCTCTCCACTTAAACCTTTAGTAAGCGGATTCGCTAAATTATCTTTTGACGAGACAAAGTCAATAGAGATAATTCCATTTGAGAGCAACTGCTTAACAGTATTATGTCTACGATGAATATGTCTAGACTTACCGTTGTATATAACATTTTATGCCCTAGATATAGCTGCTTGATTATCGCAGTGTATGCATATAGCGGGCACTAGCTTTTGCCACAATTGTATATCTTCCAAAAATTGTCGAAGCCATTCTGCTTCTTCTCCGGCCTTATCTAAGGCTATGAATTCTGATTCTACAGTGGAACGGGCAATACATGTTTGCTTGGAAGATTTTCAGGATACCGCTGCTCCTCCTAGAGTAAATACGTATCCGCTAGTTGATTTTGATTCCTCAGAATCTGCAATCCAGTTAGCATCACTGTATCCTTCAAGTACAGGTGGATACTGTCCATATCTCAAGGCATATTCCTTGGTATGTGATACGTAACCAAATACTCGTAGTAGAGCAGTCTAATGTTGATCACTAGGATTGTTAGTGTATTTGCTTAACTTACTTACAGCGTAAGCAATATCGAGTCTACTACAATTCATCAAATATATTAGACTTCCGATAATCTGAGAATACTCCAACTGGCGTATTCTAGTTCTTGTATTTTTATAAAGGTGGATGTGTGGGAGAAAAGGATTTGTATTCTCCTTTATCTCATGATCCTTAAATCTTTCTATCATCTTATCCACGTAGTGAGATTGAGATAGACTGATTCCATCTGGTGTTTTGATGATTTTAATTCCTAAAATTACATCAGCAACCCCCAGATCCTTCATGTCAAAACTGTTGGATAACATTTTTTAGTGGACTTAATAATTTCAATATTAGTCTCAAGTATCAACATGTCGTCTACATAAAGACAAATAATGATACATGCATTTCTAACTGTTTTAGTGTAAACACACTTATCACATTCATTGATAGTGAATGCATCTTTGATCATGACACTATCAAATTTCTCATGCCATTGTTTTGGAGCCTGCTTTAGACCGTATAAGGATTTTACCAATTTACACACCTTGTGTTCTTGGCCCTTGACTATAAATCTTTCAGCTTGCTTCATATATATTTCTTCATTTAATTCACCATTTAAGGATGCAGTTTTGACATCCATTTGATGGATATCTAAGTTATGCAATACTGCAATTGCAATCAACATCCGAATGGAGGTTATTCTTGTTACTGGTGAATAAGTATCGAAGTAGTCAAGTCCTTCTTTTTGTCGATAACCCTTGGCTACTACTAGCCTTGTACTTATTGATAGATCCATCAGGTTTTAATTTTCTTTTGAAAATCCACTTACACCCAATTGGTTTACTGTCATGAGGCAAGTTGCCAATTCTCAAGTATGATTACTTAGTATGGATTCTATTTCGCTATTTATAGCTTCTCTCCACATTTGTGCTTCTAGGGTAGACATAACCTCTTTAAATGTTTGAGGCTCGCTTTCAATAGCGTATGCTATGAAATCTGGACCAAAAGATTTTGAGATTCTATATCTCTGACATCTTCTTGGTTCAGTTTTCGCATTAACAATCGGTTCCTCGGGGCTTTCGTCCCTGAACGCCATCTCATGTGTTCTTTTCCCAGAAGTCTTATCTATTTCCCATTTATATGAAAAAATATCTTCAAAGAACACAACATCTCTAAATTTGATAATCATGTTTACATGAATATCTGGTATTTCTGATTTATGAACCAAAAATATGTAGGCACTACTATTCAAGGCATAGCCTATGAATATCCAGTCCATAGTTTTTACACCCAACTTAGTCTTTTTAGGTAATGGTGCTAGCACCTTTGCAAGGCACCCCCACATTTTGAGGTAATGGTAGGAAAGTGTCCTTCCATGCCATAACTCAAATGGTATAAGATCAAGTTTCTTTTGGGATATTCTGTTTAAAATATAATTTGCAGTTAACAGAGCTTCCCCCCACAAGTTCTGCGAAGCTCCAGAACTTACGAGTATGGAATTGACCATCTCCTTCAAAGTTCTGTTCTTCCGTTCAGCAATTCCATTTTGCTGAAGAGTATATGGTACTGTTGTTTGATGGATTATACCAAATTTAGCACATAACTCACTAAAATCATTTGATTCATATTCTCTGCCTCTATCGGATTTTAGAATCTTGATATTCTTGTTGAGTTGATTCTCAACTTCGGTTTTATATGTTATAAACATATTCATTGCCTCATCCTTACTGTTTAAAAGATACATATAACAGTATCTTGTACAGTCATCAATAAAAGTAATAAAATATTTTTTTTCGCCTCTAGTTGGCATAAACTTCAAGTCACAGAGATCGCTATGAATTAATCCTAAAGGTTCTATATTTCGATCAATTGAGTGAAATGAATTTTTTGCTAATTTGGCCTCCATACAAATCTCACACTTGCGAATTTCTTCCAAGTTGAGTTTAGGAATAAATCCTAGATTAGACATGTTTTTTAATGACTTGTAATTTAAATGCCCTAATCTAGCATGCCATAAAGTAGGAGACTCAAGCAAATAAACAGAAGATTTTCCTTTATTTATAAGCTTCGGGTACAAATACACAGACTTTTGTTCTACCACTGCAACATTGGCTTTAAAAAGTCCATCAATAAGATAACCCTTTCCCACATACATCCCATCCTTAATAAGTACAAATTTATCTGATTCAAAAACCATTCTAAATCCTTTCTTACTAAGTATTGATCCAGAGATCAGATTCTTGCGGATATCTGGAACAGTAGCACATCGTTCAGAGTAAGCTCTTTTCCAGATGTCCACTCCAGGATGACCTTGCTTTTTCCTTCAACCTTGAAGACGGCTGAGTTTCTCATGAATTGTTGCTCATCTTGCTTTAGTTTTTTATATTCAGAAAATAATAATTTCTCAGAGCAGATGTGTCGAGTAGCCCCAGTGTCTACCCACCAATCCTTATTGTTGGTTGTCATATTCACTTCTGACACCACAGCTGAAAGGTTTGGCGACGCATGGATGGTTAAGTTTGCCTGTGGATGGTTCTTCTTGTTTTTTTTGAGACGGCTGCAACATTCATTCTCCTTATGCCCTTCTTTGTTGCAGATGTAGCAGGTTCCCTTGAAGCGCATGTTTTTGCCTTCTTGGACCTTACCTTTATACTCTTGGGCAGTCTTCTTTCGCTTTAAGCCTTTGGAAGTAGACGCTTTCCCCTTTGAGTCTTCGATCATATTGGCCTTGGCTTCATAGGAGTTCTTACTGCTCCTTTTCTCGGTCTTTCGGTTGTCCTCCTCAATTCGAAGCCTCACAATGAGATCTTTCAATTTCAGCTCCTTTCGCTTGTGCTTCAGGTAGTTCTTGAAATCTCTCCGCGCATGTGGGAGTTTCTCCACGATAGTAGCAACCTTAAAGGTTTCAGGTAGAATCATACCTTCGGCTTCTATCTCGTGCAAGATAAGTTGGAACTCTTGCACCTGACTGATTACAGTCTTGCTGTCCACCATTTTATACTCCAAAAATCGTCCTACGATGAACTTCTTGGTACCAGCATCCTCAGTCTTGTACTTCTTATCAAGACTGGCCCATAACTTCTTTGCCGTTGTGATAGGATTGTAGACATTGTAAAGAGAGTCATACATCCATTTAAAACATAATTTTGGCAAAGGAAGTCACCTTGAGTCCATGCATCGACTGAGTCCTAATCAGTTCCGGGTTCTGGTGGATCTTCTTATAGGAATTTGGCCAGATGAAGAGTGGTCAAGTAAAAGAGCATCTTCTGTTGCCACCTCTTGAATTCTGTGCCGTCAAATTTTCCTGACTTCTCTGACTTCGGGTTAGGAAGTGGAGTAGGCATCAAAGCTTGTAGTTGCATGTTTGGTGCCTTACTTGAGCTATCTTGATTAGTCTCAGACATTTTCTACAAGTTCAAGCAGAATAGAAGTAAGAAACTTCAATATGGTAATTGTCTTAAGATTGACAACTAATCAATATCACTGAAATATCACCGATCTAATTAGCCAGGCCGGTTAATATCAGGTGGGAAGTTTTCCGTTCAATAGAACGTTCCTTAATTAAAGAACCACCTTTCAATTACCTTCCTTAGTTAAATACCAATTAGACGTATAAGTCAGTCTTAATATACTGAAATTCAATATATCCCCTGTATAAAGAAATTAATTCACTTATATAGTATTTAGAGTGAGGTACGCTTAAAGCAAATTTCCTTAAGACAATTACGTCCCCCGCACCGGTGCTAACGGGTTACTAGACGCTGGTCTCCCAAGATACAACACTCCTTCACGGTATTTGGATAGTACTATCAAATTACCATACGGTCGAACCGTAGTTAACCAGTGCCTTCACAGGATTATTGAAGCAGCGGGACTAAGACAAATTTCGGGAGAATATTTGCCTTTACTTTGGAGGAGCACCCACTGTAGAAAAAGAAGGAAGGTAGAAGAATATTCTTCTTCGGAAGTCCCAGATTCAGACAACAATTCTACTAAAGAATGAGAGAATCGGAGCGCTAACAGTTGCAACGGTTCGGTCTCAACATTCTTTCACGGTATTTGGATAGCACTACCAAATCACCGTACGGTCGAACCGTAGTTAACCAGTACCTTCACAGGATTATTGAAGCAGCGGGACTAAGACAAATTTTGGGAGAATATTTGCCTTTACTTTGGAGGAGCACCCACTGTAGAGAAAGAAGGAAGGTAGAAGAATATTCTTCTTTGGAAGTCCCAGATTCAGGCAATAATTCTACTAAAGAATGAGAGAATCAGAGTGCTAGCAGTTGCAACGGTTCGATCTGAACCGTTATTGAAGCAGCGGGACTAAGACAAATTTCGAGAGAATATTTGCCTTTACTTTGGAGAGGAGCACCTACTGTAGAGAAAGAAGGCAGAAGAATATTCTTCTTTGAAAGTCCCAAATTCAGACAACAATTCTACTAAAGAATGAGAGAATCGGCGGGTATACTCCGCGTAACCCATACCCGTGAGACCCGGTTCAAAAAGAATAAGACCGGGTAGGGAACCCGAACCAGAACCCAGACCCGGACCCGGCGCCAGCCGACCGCCACCGCCAGCGGCGACGCGTGCATGTACGGGCATGGTTTCCCCCCAATCGCATACGAAAACTCCAAGTACCCAAAGGACACGCCTTTTGTTCCCATTTTTCTTTATTTAAACACTTCAAACTTCCATCTCATGGTCAATATGAGACTAAATGCCTTTAGCTACCTTTAGTCTCATTTTGACTTTAAATTAGGCAATCTTTAGACTTGAATATCTCATTCATTCGAAGTCGGAATTGAACATGTGAATATACCTCGTTCATCCCCAATGGAAGGAGAACACACTCCAACCATCATCCAATTGATTCGATCAACAGATCTTGTCATAATTCAATTCAAAGATTCACATATATTCTTCATATTCCAAACAATAATATGGAAAGAGCCTATGATAGGATGGATTAGGGCTTTCTGTTCCGAGTCCTAGCGGGAATGGGATTTGATGTGACTTGGATTAGTTGAATCAAAGGATGCATCCTGAAGCCTCGATTTGCAGTGTTGGTAAATGGAGAGGCTTCGGACTGGTTCCACTCTTCTACAAGGTTGCATCAAGGTTGTCCTTCATCACCTTATCCCTTCATTTTATGCTCTGAAGTTTTGTCTCTACTACTGAAGCAGGAGCTCCGGGCGAGGAACATTTCAGGATATAACGTGGCATTGAGTTCAAGCCCTATATGTCACTTATTGTTCGCAGGCAATTGCCTCATTTCACCAGGGCGAGAACACAGAAGTGTGCAGTCATTCAGAGGATAGTTTCTAAATATTGTGACATGTCGAGTCAAAAAATCAACACTGCCAAACATCCTTCAGCATATCTCCGAGTGTTGTTAGTTCAGCGCATGCTTCTCTCACTCGCCAACAACTGGGATACATGAGTGCTGCAGACAATTGGAAATACTTGGGGGTTCCAATCTCACGAAGGAAGTTACACAAAGATGATTTCCAGTTCATTATTTCAGCTGGTGAAGGAAGAATTGCCTTGTACAACAGCAAATACCTCTCATTGGCGGGGAGGAGGACTCTTATGAAGTCCAGCGTTCTCTCCATGTCCATTCATATGCTTGGCCATTGTAATGTTCCTATTGGTGTGCATAAGGAAATCGACAAATTGTGCAGAGATTTTCTACGGGGTGAGGCGCCAGGCAAGAAGGCAATTCACTGGCTTCCTTTGATGAAATGCTGAAGAAGTATTGAAGAGGAAGGCTTGGGCTTTAGGGAAATCACTCCTCTTCGACGGTCTCGGTACAAAGCACGTAGGTAGAGCGCTGCTGAATCCGGATGCATTGTGGGCGAGCGTGTACAAAGAGAAGTATGGGATCGACGACCACTGGGCTTGTATGAGAGTCAGCAGTAGGGAGGCATAGGTTATTTCAGATGTATGTGGACTCATGCAGGGCTAACACGGGGACATGCTAGATGGATAATCGACGATGGAAAATCAACAAGGGTTCTGAATGATTCATGGGTTAGTCCGTATCCGCTGCGATTGTGGCCAACCATGTTTAATACTGCAATAGACATGCAATATTGAAAGGTCAACGACTTCGTCACTGCCTCGTGCACATGCAACGAAAATCTCCTTCAAGCACATTTTGGTACAGATCTGGCAGCTAGGAATCAATATATTCCTCTGGCCATGTGCCATAAAGGAGATGCAATTGGCTGGGTGAGTTACAGAGGTGCGCGGGACTGAGTGGGGGATCTCTATAAGGCAACTGTTGTGCGCCGGAAAACAATCAAATAGAGGAAACTCTAAATCTTAGATGTAAAAAAGCAATACAATCCACAGCAAATAGCACACAATCTCAGAGAAAGAGAACAAATCAGGTTTAACGAGGTTTGACCTTTTCGCCTACGTCTTCGGGGCAAGAAAGAGAGAGATTTCTATTGATTTTATGAATCAATACAATGTTTACTGCAATGGTAATGAATAGAGCTCTGCCTCTTTCATTCACAACACTTAAAACCCTAGAAATCCGCTCATCCTTTTAAACAGATTTCTAATTCAGCACTTTCCCAAAGCAGCCCGACCCGACTGTCAGTCGACCGGTCGGTCGACCGACCATATGCACCGGTCGACCGGGCCTAACCGAGAGTTAGGCACTTTCAGTCGGTCGACTGGGCAGTTGACCGCTCTCCTTATACGGTCGACCGCTACTCCTTTGTGCATGTTGTGCACGTCGGTCGATCGGACCGGTCGACCGATCTGCTGCTGCTGCGGACGGTCGATCGAACCGGTCGACCGTTCTCCTGCTGATTTGCTGGCTACTGTGCTGATCTCATCCTCGTCGACTTGTGCTGATCCTCGTCGACTTCCTCTCTCTTCCTACAACAACAGCGTGAGAAAATGTCAATGAGCGCGGCAGCAGCTACTCATGGGTCTGGAACATTAAGTCCTCCTCGAAAGTGATCTATTCACTGTGGAGAATGGCGCGACGACCAAGCTCTCCGGCAGGGGTTTGCATATCAATACTCAGTGTAAACGTTGCATGCTGGAGGAGGAATTTGTGGAGTATGTGTTTTACAAGTGCCCGTGGACATGGTGGGTTTGGCAGGCACAAAGCTCACTATTTAAAGGTGGGCTTACTGTCCACAGATCTGATGACATTATACTGAGTTTGAGAGGACAAAATTGAAGCAAACTGGATAAGTTTCAGTGATCGGTGATTGCATGGAAACTTTGGATTGAAAAGAATACAACAGTCTTCTCAAGTGAAAATAAAACATCGACAGTGGTGGCACAACGCGCGTTGGCTGCAGCTGTTGAGAGATGGAATGTCGTTGAGTGTGGGCTTGAGAATCCGTGGGTGAACTGGGACCGCTTGGGGTGGGTTTCACTCCCTAGCCGCTCTTCTCTTCTGTATTTGTGGTTTGGCGGGCCCCTCGACTTGGATGGTTTAAGATCAATTTTGATTGTTTGGTTGTTTCTTCATCTAATAAAGAAGGCGTTGGATTCGTGGCGAGAGACCATGATAGCAAACTCCCATTGGCTGTTAGTACTCCCTTGCTGGATGTTTCGGTTCCTCTGGCTAAAATGATCGCTACATGGAATGCTATTAAGGTAGCGATTTTTTTACTTGGGGCAACTAAGCTCTAGATTGAAGGCGATGCACTTGAGATCATCTTAGCTATCAAAAAGGGATCGGCCACCGGTGGATATGCGAAAATTTAGTACTAGACATTAACGCTTGGTTCTATACTCTTGAAGAGTAGAGAGTATCTCATATTCTTCGTGAAGGGAATGCTCTGGCAGAGTTAATAACGGTTAGAGGATCAAAAGGTATTGCAGCTGAGTATGTCACAGACAGTCTACTTTTGAGTTGTACAATTTGTCCGACTTAGATAGGAAGAGTTGTAATTTTAAGAGAACATTATTAGTTTTCTTGTGCTAACAAAAAGAAAAAGAAAAAGACGGGTCTCAAACTAGATAGCCTATATATTAATTAAAAACTAAAAGAAAGGAATATATTGTCTAATCTAACAAACAACTTTTATCCCAGAATCCAGTTAGATCTAAATCCTCTCATCTACTCTTTTTTGCATTAGACAGTCTGATGAGTCATCACAACCATTTGTTACTTTGTTGATGTTGCGATTCTTTCAAGTGTGAGACAAGATTTACCATAATTCACATAGTATGATATTTGTTATGCTCGAGTAGAATTCTAAATGTCCACTCAATTCGTAAACAGTTAAGATTACTGCATGAGACTGTTCAATGCACAAAAGAAAACTAAGAAGATGCAAATCTAGAACAATTTAAGAATGCATTTGACTTGGAGTCATTCAGAGCAGATAAACCCGCGATACGTATTCTTGCAAATGTGCAAAAATCAGAAAGGTCCGAAAGGACGATATCAGTCCAATAAAGGTCCGACCAAGAGATATCCATCTTTCCTAAACCACTAAACCAGGTGGATTTGTAAACCCTCCTAAGTGATTTCAATGGTTAAAGTGTGCAAGTGTCACTGTAGTACAGTGATAAAAAAATTTAGCCGCCACTTGCAGCAGGTTACTGCTTATATTTCAAAAAAAAAAAAAATGGTCAAGTGTATCGATGGCGATTTATTTTGGGCTCACCTAGCGGCGGCCCATAAGGACTTTACATCACAAATTGAAGTCCAATAGCGGTGGAACCGGTGAACTACACTTGCTTCTTGATAGATGTGTGAGACAGAGGGCTCGTGGTACCTGCGGCCCACCCTTCCTCCGCTTTGATAACCGTATGAACGGAGAGTGGGCAGAGCAAAAGGGAAAGAGGTCCTCATACGGAGTCGCACATGTCGAGCAGTGTGCACTTTCGCAATTTTATATTCTATTTAAGACCCTTTTGGTCATTCCAACCTTTTGCCTCTCTCTATATATATGCTCTTAACATTATCTAGGGTTTTCTGTTTCTTCCTTCCTCCCGATCCCCTCTCACAATTCCTTCACTGTTTCACTCTCTCTCTCTCTCTCTCTCTCTCTCTCTCTCTATATGCTTTTTTTCCCTTTTAGTTCTTGTTTTAATTTGTATTTATTTTCAAGGGCTCGTTGATACAGGGGAGAGCTGCGTATAGCTCTGAAATACCCACGGGTTCTCTGTGGGGTGGCCATTAAAAATTCGAGCCCCAAATCAAATCATGAGTTGGTCTCATAGTACGGGCTCTGTGCTTTGTGTGGGAAATATTTAGGGTTCTTTTGATGATTTTTTTCTGTAAAAAGGAGATTTCATCATTGCCTTTTTTTTTTTTTCCCCTCACGCTAATTCTCACGAGCCTGCCTCCACTGACCAACACATTCTCTTTTTTTTTTCTTATTAAATTTTTTTTCATGTTTTTTTTAATGATAGTGTTTTGGGTGATTACATAACTTTGAACAGTGCTGAAAACTTGTATTATTTTTTAATTTCATTGTTATGTATAAAAATTGAAAATGGATATTAGAAATTATTGTATTACTCTTAAAAGGAAAAAAATAATAAAGTCGTATTACATGATGCTTCAATTTTGAAATATAAAAACTTGAATGTTAGGCTTATTGTATTTTTAATTGAGATTATAGATGATGATGATGATAACCATGCATTATATTAGTAGAGATTTTAAACAAATTAGATTTCCTCTGACTGCATCATTAATTTGCATTTCATACATGATGTTTTGAGCCGAATTCTAGTCGTAACAAATCAATTTGGGGAGAGAGGATGGACCATGCTCAGCCAATTAATTTCATAGAGTGAACATAAGACTAATTCTTCATTTAATGAAGAGTTTTCCAAGCAAAAATTTGCAAAGTGAAAGATGGAATGAAAAAACAGAACACATTTCTGCAAAACATTCGTTAAAAAACTCACCCCAAGCATGACAAGTCATTCAACCATGCATGTATCTCAGCTATTTGACAAGAAAAAGAAAATAAACTGGAGACTGTTAAATTTCGAGTATTCAGTTTCACCGATATAATGCACATACTTCTCACTGCCAATTTTCAATGTAAAAAGCCTGCTGCTACCTTTGGTTCTATACAAGCGACTGTAATCTCATTTACAGGAGGAATCTTCGCTGAGCTATTCGCTCTTGTTGATGAACTACCAAATTCGAGGGACCGTCCTGGCGTCAAAGATGCAGGTGTTGTTGGAGTACAGAGCATCATTTGCTCGCTTTGCCACATGAGAGCAAACTAACATAGAATACGAGTTCCCTAGCATCCAGTCCAGGAACTGCTTTGCTTCGTCTTTGTTTCACAGTTTTCATGCCTGTGGAATTATTTCACACAAGGATTCATAGAAGAATTGACCATATTGTTATGATTCTAGAAAGCAATATGCATGACATACGTGTAGAAGCAAAATCGTATCGATTCCTTTTTACGAATGCTAGATCTTACATGTATGTAAGAAGAGTTTGGCCATGCTCCTGAAGAACTTGAAACTTTGCCATCTCCTCCTGAAAATTTTGTCAAGTTATTAACTAGGGGTATAATAAAATAACAGAAAATACTACTACTTAATTATGTAACGGACTGTCAGCCATGGTGTTTTGTCACATAAATATAAAGCTAGAGGTACAAGTGATCACCTTGGTCATAGCAGAGAAATCATCTTTACAATTACACTTCACCCTGCTTGATTCCTTGATCAACTGTGTTCTTTTTTCCCCTTTTAAATTCTTTTTCATTCATTTCTTCACTTCCCCTTGTAAAACCCCTCTGTTCAAAGAAATAAAGGGGCTACAGATAATAGCAGAGAGAAAAAACACCACAACACAATTCTGCAAAACATCCACAAAAAACTCCATGTCAATTGTCACAGAAAGACAGTAATAGTATCAAAAAAAGATGAGAAATTTTGAGCATAATCTCACTTATGAAATGAACCTTCACCGAACTATTCATTGTAGAAACTACGAAATTCAAAGCACTGTCCTGGCCTGAAAAGATGAAGGTGTTGTTAGAGGAGAGAGCTTCATTTGTTCACTCTGCAACATGAGAAACAACTAACGACATTATGTAGGTGTTTCCTTCAGATTCTCCTGAACACCAAGCAAACCAACATGAAAACATCTCCACACTTCTTCCCTCGAAAACGAATTCTCTGGTGTTGAATAATCCATGAACTGCATTGCCCTCTCTCTTCGTTCCACAGTCTCACATGTCTATTGAATTCCAATTTATATCATTGCCAAGGCTCCACAAAGAGAAAAATTGATGTGAGTTTTTTACTATCGATTTATTACCGGAGCTTACATGTAGTTGAAGAGCTTGTCCATGCTTCTGAAGATAGGATGCTCCATTCTGTTCACCATATGTATATGAAGATACGAATTCACTATCAAAGTCTGAGATTTTTCAGGCTCACATGTAGAATGTGATGCATGTCTCCGCCAATTCAATTGGTACATTCCTTTACTTGAATCTGCAATGCACATCGCATATCCATCAATAAATCAATAAAGTCATCGTTGCAAAGCTCAAAGAAATGTGGCAAAGAGAGACTAAGTCTACTCTTGAAATGTTTAATCTTATGCTAATAATTTTAGTCAAATCAGCATGTACTGTTTTATTATATTATCTTTAACAAAACAAGCGTAAAGATACATTCCACTTTTAGTCGAGTTTCCAGAATTGAAACTAGTATTAACACACCAAAGATGGCAATTTCCTGGCCTTTGTTGGGCAAGTACTCACAGATAGCAATCTCTCTTCTCTATCAACGCAACATTCTCACATGATTCCTGTAGTGCTCAAGTTTGGCAATCAGTTCGACCTCATTCTTGATTTCCACTGTAGCTTTCCAGCTTGGACATGGTCGAGAGCCTCTTAATGGCTGATCCCCTTTCCACCATCAAGCAATCACTGAACTGCTTTTGACAAATTGGTTACCAAGATAAGAGCATGTTAAACTTATGCTGGTATAAACAAAAAAAGATTTTTACGTTGCAGATGGGATCAAATCCACGTTCACCAAATTTATTTTCTTTGTAGAAAGTTATCTGTAGTCGCTTGACTTGTGCAAATGTCAAGAGTCCTGGCCGTAACTGCCAGAGATTTTCTTATAAATGTAAGGACAGAATTCAGATACTAATTCCACAGGAAAAATTTAATTGGTGAAATTAATACCATTTCTCTTCATCTCCAGTACCATAGGCAATCATATCGAAGTACAGCAGATAACTACCAACACTACCACGAGGATTGAAGTCATGATCTGCATTGCAGAATAACTTGAAATTTAGTCATCTCCTCCTGAAAATTTCCAAAGCTATTTATTAACTAGGATATCATGGAAAATAATATCTTATTTATTAATTACTGGTCAACTATACAAGTGATCACCTTCGTCATTTGCTGGTGGAGGTGCCGATGACATAAGCAGCCAGATGACAAAAGCAGCCAACAATATCAATGAGAAAGCTACAGTCCACAAGCATCAGCCCCACCCCCCCCAAAACCAAAAAAAACCCAAAAAAAAAAAAAAAAACACACACACACACACACACACACACTGATTCCCTGATCAGCCCTGTGAGCCAGCCTCTCTCTGAGTCTTTTATAAAAAAAAAAAAAAAAATGCTTGTTTCACTTCTTCTCAATGAATTGCGTATTTTACTACCTTTATCCTCAAACAACTCACAAGGGATGTGGCTCCCACCTGGATTATACCTAGCTATTTTGAAACAAGAAAAGGGGGTTTCATCCAGTTGTGGGCAACGGAAGATAGTTAACATATGCCAGGTGTGGAAAGGCAACTGCAAGAGAACTGAAAGAATGTAGCATTGGTAGCTAAATCAAATAAAGACTTTTGAGATGGAAGAAGACTACCATTTCTTGCTCTATTCTTCTTACCTGTGCCTCCTCCATATCACCATCTTGTTCACCAGCACCATCACCAATCACTTCCTTGAGAATTCAAGTTTGACCAGATATAAAGATTCGAGGAACAAGAGGTGCAGAATCCATGTGAGATTCTTAAACCATCTGTTATCATATATATCCAACCTACGGACATTCCGGATCAGCAATCTTTGCTCCGGACCACCCCGCATTAACTTCTTTACCTCAAGGAGATGGCAGAGACCAAAATGTTCCAACTTCTCAAATTCCTCGTCATTGTGACATATTGCTGATATCTCTCTAGCTCCAAACAATGTATAAATTGTATAAATTCCTAGTTTTGAAGGTTTCTCTTTGTACCACTAAGACAAAGTGTTTGTGATAATTTGGTACTTGGTCATCCTTTTCAAATCGCATATCTGGAGAAATCCAAAGGATGCATACTTATTCTGAGAGATGTGCTCCACAGCTGACAATGACTCTATGGCCGTGTCCAATGTTTTTACACTCGAGTGCTCCAACTCAATACTTACTTTACCTTTTGGCATCACACTGCACCGTAAATCTCAAATCCAGCACCTCCAGTTTCTGCAGCCTTGATATTAACCCATGAGGAAACTGGAATGACATATTGTCCCGTAGTATCAAGTGTTTCAGTTCAATCAAATAAGTTGCTTCATCAGCCAATGAATGTAATTGATTGTTGCTCAGGTTCAGGTGCCATGGTCGAACAAGATTGCCGTAGCTGGTGGAATCTCTTTGATACCAGTATATGATAGATCAAGATATGTGAAGACAGACATGTCTTGGAAGAAACCATCAGGTATTCTTCTAATGCTAGAACACCGTGTGAGTATTAGAGCTGAGAGGTTGGGGCAGCTAAAATGCTCTGGCAAAGTTATTTCTTTTGAGTGCATCATTGATATTGTCTCTGCCTCTCTCCATCTCTTCAAGTCCTGAGACGCTTAAACCTTTAGCGTCGCTTTATCTGGAACTCCATTTATTCTTGTTTGCACTGTAGTCTGATGCTATCCAAAGAGACATCCACAGATGATCATGCAACTTGACATAATTCCCGTAAGTGTTCTCTAGTAGCCCTGCATGTTTAAGCCACTGGATGACGGTATGCCCTCTGCTATAAGCTGCACAATATCATCATATTCCTCTATCAACTCCATGCCCAACCAACAACGGACAAGATCTTCACAAGGCGACGCATCTTCCGGCCACATAGCACATCGAAGGAAGCACTTCCTCAAATTCTCAGTAGGCAACAGATCATAGCTAATCTTTAGCAGCGGGAAAGGATCAGCCTCTTTCTCCACATTTCCTGCATCGCAACCTTTTCTAAAGAATTAACGGCATCCGCCCACTCATGTAGTGTTTTGTTCGAAGACATGGCTTGACCAATGACGATAAGCACAAGCAACAAGCCACCACACTTGTCCGCCACTCTCTTTGCACAAGTTCGCACCCTCTCGTCTGAGCTGATCCTGGTACGTGCCTCTTCGCCGAGATTATTTAGAAACAACTGTCAAGCTTCCTCTTGTTGCATGCCTTGCACCTTGACCTTTTGGCCGCACAACTTCAGACCGGCCATCATCTGATCGCACACAACCTAGGATCGAGTTGTAAAGACCACCTTGCGGATGGGCACATCATTGCTGCTGCTGCTTATTGTGTATGTTATACCCAGCTTTTCAAGATCGACTGGCCCCCAAATGCCATATAACAATAACAAAAATCAAGAAGTAGAGTGACTGACCTGTTCTTCGATGGTCACATCATCCTGGAGGCGCAGTCGTAGACTTTCTCTGCCATGTCATTTTGAAGCTTGATGAGGTTGAGGTCTAGCGAAGCAACGATCCATATGACATAATCGAATTCATGCACCTGCAACGAATGGATGGTTGTTGATTTTCTTGAGGAGGGAGGTCTTCCCAACCTCGCCCATGCCATAGATACCGATCATCCCCACACTGTCATCTTGAAGGTACTCAAAGGTGGTCACTAAGTGGGACCGAACTGCACGTGAGGCTTCAGACATTGTGGGCATCCTTCGTACTGTCGGGGCACATCTCTTAGTCACAGCATCGAATTTCTATTCTAAGACGATGATATCTTTCACATTGACGGTCCTGAAAACTGCTTTCTTGCTAATCCTGTAGCTCGACCAGCAATTCAGTGCACGCCATCCAAAGCACATCCTCGTGTGATCATATTTGTCTTCGAGTTTGGACGCTTCATCTTCCACAGCTTGTACATCTTTCAGCCACTTTTGCATCCGCTCTGTGGGTACCTCCTAGTCGTTCGTTGCAATAGCTGCCGCGATTCTCTGTTCGATAAGGTCTTTAGCCAGCTTCAGTTCATCTGTTACCTTTCTGAGAGCTTTCATGTTCACACCAGCAAGGAACATGTAGTTCATCTGCCGATAAATGGGCACGACGACAGCAGTACACAGAAGAGAGACGACTGTATTGATGAAGCCCATACATAGAAATTTTTCCCCCTTCTGGAGAGAAAGAGGACCAAAAACTAGGTGACAGAGTTTTTAAACTCTATTCACAGAGGTTCAGTCAACAGGGCGGTTGACTGACATACACAAGAGTTGAACTCGGTCAACCGCTCAGTCGACCGATATTGCACGGAGAGAAAACTCAGTTGAGTAGTCGACTGCTAATGTAGAGATAGGATCAAAAACTGAGAGATAGAGTTTTTAAACTCTATTGACAGAGGTTCAGTCGATCGGGCGGTCGACCGACATACACAGGAGTTGAAATCGCTTGAGTTTCACAAGAAAAAAAACTCAGTTGGGCGGTCGACCAATCCAACTCTAAATCAACAGAGAGTTGGGACTTGGGTCCCGATCGATCTGGTGGTCGACCGGCCCAACTCTGGCATTAACAGAGAGTTGGAGATTCTACGCGGTTGACAGGGCAGTCGGTCGTACTTGGAGCGATCAAGTACGATCAACCGGCCGGTTGACCGACACGCGGATCTGAGCAGTATTTTGAACCTAGCATGCTCCTATTTGGGGGTGTTTTCTTCTCTCTATAAATAGAGGACTTGAATCCATTTTTGGAGATAATCTTGCTGAGTGAGTACTTAAAAGAACCTTGTAAATTTTCTTGTAATCTTGTGTAAGTCATAGATCTCTCTTCTGCCCCGGGGATGTACGCATCTTGCCGAGCCTCGTAAATCTCGGTCTCCCTCTCTTTATGTGTTGTTTGTGATCTCGAGTTTGTGTTTTTTAGCTAATTTCAGTCTCAACAAGTGGTATCAGAGCTCTACGCAACGCTTGGGCTTCATTTAGTGGAGTGGATCTTGATTGGAAGCTTGGATCTTGTAGATCCGAGACTTTGGTGAGATAAAAATCGAATTTTTACAATATTGTATCTCATCTTTAATCTTTTGGTGGAAAGATCAATTGGAAACTCTTCTTAGGGTTTCAATTGGAGTAAAAAATCTAAACTTTATCATTTGTAGTTCCATTCCATAATTGTTCCGCTTTGTTTGGTTGAGAATTTGAAGAAATGACTAGAGAAACATCCGATGGGAGTGATTCCTTTATAGTAAAGAATATTCAGAATGTTCATCACATGAAGATTGATATAGGGCCTGTTTGGTTAAGGGTGGAAGTGAGGAAGTGAGAAAGTGGTAATAGTTCCTTTTGGAACTTGGGAATTGATTGGTAAGTTTTCCGGTGTTTGGATGTTGTTAGGAAGTGTGGCTTGAAAAATGTTATGTCTTTTCTGGTGTTTGGATGGTAATGTAGAAATGGAAGTGGAAAAGTTAACCACAAATTGACCACAAAATAATATTAAAATAAAAATTAATTAAAAAAAATAAAAAATGGACTGTAATTAGAATGCAAGTGAGATTTACATGATCAAAAAATTAACTGTTTTGTATTATAACTTATTACAAATGACCACAAAATTAACTGTAGCACTCTGGAAGTGAGGAAATGGTCGTGTAAAAGAAAAAAGAGAAAAGAAAAAGTAGCTTTCTTATTTTTCTTTTCCGGTGTTTGGATAGATAGGGAAGTGAGCAATTATACTTCCCCATTTTCTTACTTCCACCCACTTCCTTGCAACCAAACACGCCCATAGTGAAGTTTGATGGCATAAACAATTTTGAATTGTGGAGATGTGTGGTATTGGATGCCTTAAATACGCAAAATTTGGAGAAAACTCTTGAGTTTAAGAGAGACCGGCGAAAGTATATGAGAAGACTTGAAAGAAAATGAATAAGACGGTGTGTGGGGTCATTAGGTCTTTCTTAATAAAGGATCTAAAGAATGATGTGATGAATGAGACTTCTGCGAAGTCGATTTGGAAGACTCTCGCAAGTAAGCACTTGATGAAGAGCGTTGAAAACTATTTGCATTTGAAAAAGAGACTTCATCATTTCTAGTTAAAGAGCGAAACCTCCATTAGTGATCACATCAACATCTACAAAAAACTTCTCACAGATTTAACGAATTTGAATGTAGTGATCAAAGATGAAGACAAAGTGTTGATATTGTTGAGTTCTCTCCCAGATGAGAAATATGAGATCTTTGTACTTACCTTGATCAATGGGAGAACATCCCTTAGCTACAGTGAGGTAACCACTGCTCTTGTGAACCTTGAATTGAGGAGGAAAGATGAGGAGTGTTCTGTCAATGACACATGAGCAGTAGTATTGGCCGCGAGAGAAAGCAATCCAAACAGATAAAGAGAAAACCAGCAAAGATCCAATTGTAAGCCCATGGCTGATAATTGCAAATTAGAAAAGGATCAATGTGCCTTTTGTGAAGAGAAAGGATACTCAAAGTGATTGTTCAAGGCTCAATAAGTTGAAGGAGTCACGATCAGAGACCAATGTCGTAAAGTCAGATGGTAATAATTCTGACTCTTCTTACTTTTCACTTTCTATCTATTACACCATCAAGTTGTCATTTAGATGCGTCTGAGTGGGTATTGGATACGGGCTCTACCTCCATATTTGCTAGCTTTAAGGAGCTGGATGGTTGTTTGGTGTCCATAGGAGATGATCACACATGTCAGTTGGTTGGTAAGGGAACAGTTCATATCAAAATGTATGATGGGACAATGGGACAATGAGAGAGTTAAAAGTAGGTGAGATATGTTCATCGTATGACGAAGAACTAGATCTCAGTAGAAGCTTTAGAAGAGGAGGGTCTCATAGGGACTCTTAGAGAAGGCATTCTCAAAATGTCGAGCGGCTCATTAGTTGTTCTGAAGGGCATTAGACACAACGTGTACTACATGATGGGTAATGCATTTACTGGATTGGTATCTTCAGAACAGGTGGATGATGATTCTACCAGATTATGGCATGAAGGGACCAACAAGTTGGCTTGAAGTCAAATCAAGCATTGGTAGGTGCATCGACCTGTAATTTGAAATCAAGTGACAGTTGTGTTCTGGACAAGAAGGTAAATTCAACATCTTTACTCACCAGTTGCATGGTCTTCTTGAGTTGGTTCACGTGGATATATGGGGTCCTATCAAGACCGCATCACTTAGAGACCATCCGTACTTTGTCTCTATTGTAGATAATTATTCTATGCTTTGTTGAGTATATCCTATGAGACTAAGAGTTGAAGTCCTAGAGTTGGTGAAGTGAAAGAAGCTGATGAAAAATCAGGCAGGTAGAAGATCAAAGTGCCCCGGTATGATCATATTGAAGAGTACAAGGATTCTTTCCTGTAATTTGGCCAGAACAATGGTATTGTTACCCACTTCACAAATGAAAAACATGGTGTAGCCAAAGAGATAAACCGTGCCTTGCTGGAAAAGGTTCAATATTTGTTGTTTAATGCATTATTAGACAAATCATTTTGGGCTGAGGCGATTGTGTATGCTAGTCATCTCTTGAATAGGCTAACGATGACTGCGATTTGAGATAAAACTCCGTTAGAGATTTGGTCAAACGAAGCTGCTCGAGATCTTGGTTCGCTTAGAGTATTTGGTTGTTCGGCCTATATTGATGTTAAGAAAGACTTGTTGGACTCTAAAGTGAACAAGTTGGTATTTTTGGATACAAGAAAGACTTAAAAGGCTACAAGTTATGGGACCTAAAAAACAAGGAGTTTGTCTCGAGCAGCATGTCACATTGGATCAGGCTTCGATGGTAAAGCATACGTCTCCCAACTGGTGGGGACAATGAAGACTAAGTTGGCGTTATCGCAGCGGGCGGAGAGTGATGCTACTCCACATTGTTCAGTTGGTTTAGTATCATCTGAAATTTCATCAGCTGCGACACCGGGTGAAGATCGAGTAGCCAATATGGATATTGAACATGTTGAAAAAGTTGGTTCAGTTGCAGCTAGAGGAACCAAAGAAAATTCGCAAAAGTGGGTTATAAAGAAGCATGAATCTTAGGTTGATAAGGTTCATATGACTCAGTCTACTGAGTTCGTTGCCGCAAAGAAGGAAGTTGGTTGAGCTAGGTGAAGCTCATTTGAATGAACTATGAGAGGCTTGATCTCTTAAGCAGGGGGTACGTAGGCAGCCGTAATGGCGCAACCCGTTTGGTGGTGCAACCAGTATGAAACTATTTGGTTTCTCGAGAATTGGCAGCGACAAGCTGCAATTTAGACTTCACGTGGAAGTGGAGTTATCTCAATGAACATTTGATCTTCCGGTGAGAAGATAGTTGAGCTTGCATAAGGGCGTGCATCCAATTTGTTAAAGCTAAAGTTGGATATTTGGTATGCTCTACTAAGATTTGGTTGGACCATCTTGAAGACATTTGGATTGGTGTTCCAGTCAGTTGTTGAGTCATTATTGGCTCATGTTGGATTCTTCTTGAGGTCATTTGGAATGGTGTTCCATTCAATTACTGAGTTGTAGACACGTTTGTTGGTCGGCTCATATGGTGTTATTTCTCTTCGGTGAAATGTTGGAAAGGCATGTATGATGCATTCCGTTTGGTTTAGCTGACCTGAAAAATTTAATATCGTTATAATTGGTATTGGAATTTGGAGAGCCTGAGAGGACGACAAACTCAATTTGGATTGATTTTGGATCAATCATTTGGATCTGTTGTGATCGTTTAACATCAATTGTAACTTTGCATTTGGGATTTGTCAGAATCGTATGGTGAGTCAACATTCGCATTTGGTCTGCTTGGCGGAGATCGTGTGTCAATCTCGTAGCGGAGATTGTGTGTCTGCTTGGCAGAGATCGTGTCAATCGTGGAGCGGTGTTGGATTCATTGGTATTCGGCTCAGATTTGAAAAAACTTCATCGAGGTGGAGTATGTAGAGAGAGGATCAAAAACTGGGAAAGAGTTTTTAAACTCTATTGACAGAGGTTCATTCGACCGGGTGGTTGACCGACATACAAATGAGCTAAAAATGGTCGACCGCTCTGTCGATCAATGTTGCACGAGTGTAACACCCCGTTCCCAGAATACGTACTTAGTTGCGTATTCGTATTTTCTGATCGTATTTTTGATTTACTTCCTTTATTTATTTGTATTGTGAATTATTCATATGATCGTTTTGCCTTGGATCTGGATTCGTGAACTCGGAGTCAGCTCTAGTCTGAACCGGGGACTCGATCCTAGTAGATTTCTCAATTTGATCTTTTTGTTATTCCGATTTGACCGATTTCAGTTTTAAACGTCATTTTCTAATATTTTAGATTTTCTATGATTTTCTAGAATTTTCCTGAATTAAGTTGAAAATCTTCAAAACCGGTGTCGACCAGTACCGCTGACCGATTCTCGGATTTTTAATTTACAAACGGAGTTGAATTTAAGAAACGGCTTTCCAGTAACTTCTTAAATCACCTTTTCTATCTAAACACTTTTTCTGAGAATTTTCTAAATTTATCAAAATTTCACTGGATTGGGTGTCGGCCAGTATCACTGGTTGATTCCAGGAATTTTAATTTACAATGGGAATCAAATTTCTAGATTCCGCTTTCATATACTTCTTAGAATTATAATTTCTTCTTTCAGACATTTTCTGGGATTTTTCAGATTTTATCAAAATCTGGCCGACCCGGTGTAGACAGGTATTGACGGTCGACCTTATGATTTTTATTTTGAAAATGAGATTGAATTTCTGAAAACCGATTTCACCCAAAATCATTTTATAATATTTATTATTTTTGAGAATTTTTGGGAAGCTTTTTAAGTTACTTTATTTTGGGACTTTTCCGGAGTTTTCGGTGTTTTCCCAGATACCGGAATAGTGTCCAGATATTTTCCCACTTTTCTCTCTCCTCGCCAAACGCGAGCTTCACTCCTGAGATTTTGTAATTAATGCGGAGATCCTCTTCATGCTGCATTTAATGCATTTCAGATCAACTCCCATCAAGTCAAATCTGACTTTTGTCCTTTTGTTAAACGCAGTTTTTGCACCTTCCCTGGACGCGACTTTAAATTCCCGCGTTTGGCCCATTTTGGCCTAAACGCAGGCTTCTTTTGGGCTGCGTTTGGGTGGGAGACGCAGCTTCTTTAATGAAACGCAAGTTTCATTGTAATGATGGGAATAGCAACATTTTTATATTATTTTCTCCATTATATAAACCCCACCTTCCTTTCTCTCTCTTACATTATCTTTTCTTCCTTCTCCTTTGTTTCCAACAGCCACCAACAGAGAGCTATTGGCAGCCATGGCTTTGCCTTGGCCGCCACTTTCCCACCACCTTCACCTTCCATTTCCACCACCATTTCTTCCACCAACACCACCTCATTCTCCTCCATCTCTTCCTTTATTTCAACAACAACAACCACCACAACACCACTTCCATCACCATCTTCTTCCTCTTCTTTTCACCAAACAACCCATTAACCTCCATAATTTCTCCACCATCTCCACCACCGTATACACCACCTTGGCCACCAACGACCGCGCCGTCTTCATCTCCTCGTCGTGCTCTTTCCGATGACCTATAGCTTCGCTCCCCGAAGCTTCGTTTCCAAAACTCCAACTTTGGATATTGAACTGGACTTGCACCATCAACCTCTCTCCTTCTCCTTTAGGGCCGGCCACCTCCGTTGGATTGGGGGCCGTGCTCTTCATCATCGGCAAGACTCCGGGGCCGGTACCCTCCTTTGGATTGGGGCCGAGCTCTTCTTCGTAGGCAACGTCTCTGATGGTTATTCCGGTAATCGTTTACGGTTATTCCGGTAATCATTTCGGGCAATATCAACGGTGATCATTCCGGTAATCGTTCACGATTATTCCGGTGATCATTCCGGCTCCGGTGATTATTCCGGTAATCGTTCGCGATTATTCCGGTAATCATTTCGGTGACAATTGCAACGACACCACCACCAAAGAGATCACCTTTCCCTTGTCTCTCTCTTTCTATCTGTTGATTGTTAGACGCGGATCTTACTCCCGCGTCCAGACAATTCCTTACGCGAGTCTTCGCGTTCTTGGTATCTGTTTAACGCGATCTACGCGTTCTTGTATCGATGCAACGCGGATCCCATGCCCGCGTCTGTGTTCTATTCATTTTGTCGTGACGCAGAGTTTATACTCGCGTCCGCTTTCTCCTCGCGTCCTGATTTGAACACGGGTCTCGAACCCCGCGTTTGTGGCACCTTCGCGACGCGACTCCCGCGTTTGTGACTTCCGCGTCTGCTATTTCCTGCGTCTGGTATTTCCCGCGATGCGATTCCCGCGTCTGCGACCCTCGCATCCCATGCTCAAACCCGCGTTTCCCTGTGCATACTCCAATTCCATATACTTCTCTCTCCCTGGACTTCTTCCTTACTTTCTCTCTAACGCACTGACGCGTCAATTTCCTGGATTCCGGATATCAGAGATTTCACTAAGATTTAGGCGAGTGATCTCGCTATCCTCTTGCCTTACTATTTTATTGGTTATGCGAGTGTTCTCGCTTTCCCCTTTGACTTTCCTATTTCATTGGTCGACTTGTATTATTCATGACTTATGCTGTTTGGAACTAACGCCTTCTTTGATTGTGTTCAACTATTATTCTATTACTTGACAAACTTGATATGTTAATATTTGACATGCTTTTACTTGATACTTACCATCTGCATGCTAATGCCTATCACCTGTTTATATTACTTGACAACTGTTGTACCATCACCTGACACCCGACTTGCTACTTGTCACTGGCTTCTGATTATAACATGACTTGTTATCTGCTATGTCATGACTTGCCACTGGACTGTTTCAATCTCTTGACATGACTGGTTACCTGCCAAATATCATCCTCCTGTCATGCTATCACTTGACACCCGGCATGATATACTTGACTCTTATGATTATCACGATAACGGGAATGATGACTTGACATCTTGATAGTACAAACTGTACACCTGATACACATGTGATACATTATAGTACGAACCAGTACTCCTGATATACCTGTATTCCTGACATTCCTGACTTGTTCTTGCTCATTCCCGGAATCTGATAATCATCTAATAAATCATAAAAGGAACAACTTGCATCGGGTCGGGGGAAACTTGCGGCTATCAATATGTGTTCGTGTTTACAGTGGTATTAGGCATGTTGTGCAACTAAAACTTCCGGTCTGACCTGTGGGCCTCCAGGCGACCGAGGGGAGTGCTGGCTCCCTCCTTCCTGGTACCATCATGATAAGGGCATACATAAGTCCCTCCTGTTCGCCTTGCGGCGGGTTCCGTCCACCAAGCAACGGAACAATCCTGGGCCGTGGTCCCGGGTATGTACGGGACCCACTGTAAACATAGTTCGTTGATACCCCCGCTGGTTTCCAATAACAACCTTGCTTTACTCGGATATGGATCTATGTGTGCTGGGACGCTAGTTCACATAGCTAGATATCAGGGTAAGACGAGTAATAATAAAGTGTCAAGATAATAACCGGCTCTTTAAGTTGTAAGTAGAGGTATGTGGAATGGGACGCATACTGAAGCCTGCAGCTTAAACGGCTATGAATCTGTGATATGCCTTACCATGTTCGCTTGTCCGGGATTTTACATCGGATTTTGGCTTTATGAGTATTATTATATTAACTGCTCAGGCTCTGCTTTATCCCTTGTATCCACCTGCCTCCTGTTTATTTTCTTATCATGCCCTGAGTGCAGTCGGATTGTATGTGCTTGGATTATGGTGACATAAGATAAAGGTATATAGATGAGGGTTTCCTTGTTTGGATTATTCCTTCGATGTACTAGTCTCATGGAGCCGTGATCTGAAACCATACAATCAGATTTGCTCGTCCTCGGCTTTATTTGGTTTTATTGCTATACATGTGCTTACCCTTGCTCGCCACTTGGCTTTTGCTTCACCACTCGCCTGGGGAGTTTCATCTGAGTCCCCTGGATCCTCATGTCCAGGTCATGGAGCTTGGAGCGTGTGGATTCTCCCTGTTGCTGATCAGAGTGGCGCAGCGGTAGCGTGGATCTCTAACGGACCGTTCAGAGCTCTATCCTTCCAGGCCCCCCCTGTGTGACTCTCGAGTTTTCCTTTTGTAAACTCGTGAGTGCCTTTTGTACTGTTCATTCTTGTACATCCTTGTATTCTCGCAATTGCGCCATTCTGGTGATGTAATATTATTGTAATATCGGATCACCTCTGGTGATAACTTTGTAATTGTACTCATATGTTGGAATGTATAATGCACCATTTGCTTCCGTACTCTGATTCTTGCCTGTACTGATGCTTAGCGTATATACGTGAAGGTACTTCTGACTTGCGTATATACGTTGCAGTAATGTCTCCGTATCCGCCAGGATCGGGGCGTTACAGGTTGGTATCAGAGCTTAGGCTCTCACCTCCTCAGTACGTCCAGATGGCAAATTAATGGTAAAGAAATTTGCAACTGAAATGCATGAGTCTTGGTTATACAATCCAACTACAAGTACAAAGTTATCCATTCTCTCTTGATTATCTTGCCCTTGAATTCTGAAGTTTTCCTATCCTTTCATACTTCAGTTTCTTGTTATTCTTAGACCAATTCGGACATGAAAAGATGGGGAAATCATAACAGTTCTGGTTCTTCCTAGGGTAACCCTAACGGAGAAAATCTTGATTTGAGACTATTTCTGCAAGATATGATGAGACACGATCAAGTACAGACGAAGGTCCCGCACCAAGGATCATTGGTTGCACTTCAGGAACAGAAGCCAGGCGACATGTTGGATTTCAGGAAATTACAGCCGGCAATCTTTTCAAGCATGGAGAAGCCCTGGATGCATAGCAGTGGTCAGTAAACCTGATGGATCTTCTGAAGGCAACTCGAATCCATGACGAGAACTAAGTGGAAATGACCCAGATTCAGTTGAAAGATGTAGCCTGGATGTAGTAGTTGGCAGAAGCAGCGAGACTGGGAAAGCCCAACACTTGGGACTAGTTCTCGAAGGATTTCTATAGGAAGATTCTTCTCTGTAATAGCCCAGGAAGAAATGAAAGAATGATTTATTAAATTGCGGTAGGGAGATTGGATTGTAAATAAGTACACTGCAAAATTCCTAAGGCAGAGTCGGTCGGTGTTTTACATGGTGGCCGATAAGGAGAACCGAGTAAGCAATATCTTAAGTAAGAAATGAAGATGAAGAGCAGGATGTTTCTTATCCCCAAGCAGCCCAAGGAGTATTCTCAAGTTCTTTAGTCATCATCCGGGAAGTGGAATGGACCCAGAGGAGAAAGATTAGGATGAGTTGCAGATGAAGTTAGTAAAGAGACCCTCTTAATTGATGAAAGTAAAGGCTCAGACAGGCCTCTGGATGCCCGACTAACTAAGCCATCCCTCCAACCCTGCCCTCAACATATGACCGGTGGATATTGTCTGGAGCCGGGCATCTACAACACAACCACCAGAAAGATTATGAATTATGTTGTAAAGTGACTGTCTGTTCAAGGAGACAGAGAACATCGCACTAATCAGATCAACTCATCCATTATTACCATTGGGAAGGAATCCAGGACCTACTGGCAGAATAACCTCGCTTCATCCCCAGCATTCAGCATGGAGTCATACACAAAAGAGACCAAGAGTTAGGGCACATGGTAGAAGGAGGCAAGCATATAATCTGACTGAAGAGGAAGTCAGGATGCTCAATATGATGAAGTGAGAACAGGAAGGATGCTTAATATCTGAAAAAGGAGCCCGGTACCGACCGTAACTATTTATCCCATTTTTTTGCTTGTCCGGGAGTTGGTAAACTTCTCTATATCATATCCTCCTCATTGCACTATCACCATCAATCCTAGTCCGTCCTATCTCTCTCCCTATTTCATGATTCCTACTTCTTTTATTTTTGCTATTCTGATTTTTATGATCCTTATGCCAACATAAGATATGTATAGACTAGTGAGATAACAGCAGGGCAGATGTGGTTCGTTCTCATTATGTTCTGGCATTCCTCGACTCTCGTACATCACATTGTCTTATATTGGACAGATCTTCGGCCTGGCATTATATTCTTGTATTTATGGATGCATCATGGGAGACCAGTACATCAAGTGGACTAGTCATCGCTTATATAATCAGACAGACTGTATCATTACATGAGGAGTGTTAGTATATAACAGTGTTTCAGAATCAGGACTTCTGGCAGTTTTTATTGATTTGGTGGACCATAGGCTCCGCTAGCCTCGCTAAGCGAGGGTCGTGTTCTAGTCACCCGTGAACCTAACCGGGTGTGGGCTTTGCTGCACCCTGGTGCTTAGCATTTAGCGTTGTGTTACGCGCTGGCCTTGCCACGTGAGCTTCGTCATATGCGAGCCTCGTAGAGCGCTAGCCTCGCTGCACCCTAATGTTTAACACCTGAGCTGTGCTACGCGATGGCCTCACCTAGGCTTGCTTGGTCCGTGACTAGTTCCTTCAGTGCTTAGCACTCTAGCCGTTCCTCGGATTTCTTCTGCCTAGCGTGCTTTCATGAATCCGCGGAACAAGGTTTTATCGCTGTATCTGAGCTATCGCCATGATCCTTGTCAATGATCCATTCCACCAATCTTGCAGGACTCAGATTATCTTCTACATGTTCCATCTGCAGTCGGGTTATCATTCAGAAGTCAGTATTTAAAATTCTTTAGGGTCATTCTATATTCTTGGTTATGTCTTTCAGAGTTAACAACGCCCAGTATGCAGAAATTCTTAATTATTGGTCTTCTTGGTTCATGCTCAGCATTATCAAGGTTTTCTTTACCTAGGATATTCTGGTCTATACTTGGGGGATTATTATGTATGCAGCACATCAGAAATTCTACTGCAGATTCTTTATCAAGGACAACATCATGCCATGCAGGGTTTTATATTATGTTATGAATTTCAGCACTACGGATTTCTATGGATTTCATCAGCCTTGGTTCACAGTCTGATTGAAGTATTATTGATTATCTCACCAAGTCAGCTCACTTTATATTGTTCAGAATGGGTTAGTCCTTTGAAGTTCTGGCAGTGTTCTTTATAAGTAGACATCAGATCAGTACTTTTATGGCACCGTCAGAGGTTGGATGTATACGGCAGAAGTGCAGAGATGCTTTAGTCCTGAGTTAGTTGTTCAGTCGATTTGGGGAGAACAGCTCATAGTTATCCATATCTTGATTGGCATAATCCTCATTCCTATCTTTTTGTGTTCATTTCACCCCTTATCGAAATGCGAGGACGCAATTTTTGTAAGGTGGATGGAGTGTAACACCCCGTTCCCGGAATACGTACTTAGTTGCGTATTCATATTTTCTGATCGTATTTTTGATTTACTTCCTGTATTTATTTTGTATTGTGAATTATTCATATGATCGTTTTGCCTTGGATCTGGATTCGTGAACTCGGAGTCAGCTCTAGTCTGAACCGGGGACTCGATCCTAGTAGATTTCTCAATTTGATCTTTTTGTTATTCCGATTTGACCGATTTCAGTTTTAAACGTCATTTTCTAATATTTTAGATTTTCTATGATTTTCTAGAATTTTCCTGAATTAAGTTGAAAATCTTCAAAACCGGTGTCGACCAGTACGCTGACCGATTCTCGGATTTTAATTTACAAACGGAGTTGAATTTTAAGAAACGGCTTTCCAGTAACTTCTTAAAATCACCTTTTCTATCTAAACACTTTTTCTGAGAATTTTCTAAATTTATCAAAATTTCACTGGATTGGGTGTCGGCCAGTATCACTGGTTGATTCCAGGGATTTTAATTTACAATGGGAATCAAATTTCTAGATTCCGCTTTCATATTACTTCTTAGAATTATAATTTCTTCTTTCAGACATTTTCTGGGATTTTTCAGATTTTATCAAAATCTGGCCGACCCGGTGTAGACCGGTATTGACGGTCGACCTTATGATTTTTATTTTGAAAATGAGATTGAATTCCTGAAAACCGATTTTACCAAAAATCATTTTATAATATTTATTATTTTGACAATTTTTGGGAAGCTTTTTAAGCTACTTTATTTTTGGGACTTTTCCGGAGTTTTCGGTGTTTTCCCAGATACCGGAATAGTGTCCAGATATTTTCCCACTTTTCTCTCTCCTCGCCAAACGCGAGCTTCACTCCTGAGATTTTGCAATTAATGTGGAGATCCTCTCCATGCTGCATTTAATGCATTTCAGATCAACTCCCATCAAGTCAAATCTGACTTTTGTCCTTTTGTTAAACGCAGTTTTTGCACCTTCCCTGGACGCGACTTTAAATTCCCGCGTTTGGCCCATTTTGGCCTAAACGCAGGCTTTCTTTTGGGCTGCGTTTGGGTGGGAGACGCAGCTTCTTTAATGAAACGCAAGTTTCATTGTAATGATGGGAATAGCAACATTTTTATATTATTTTCTCCATTATATAAACCCCACCTTCCTTTCTCTCTCTTACATTATCTTTTCTTCCTTCTCCTTTGTTTCCAACAACCACCAACAGAGAGCTATTGGCAGCCATGGCTTTGCCTTGGCCGGCCACTTTCCCACCACCTTCACCTTCCATTTCCACCACCATTTCTTCCACCAACACCACCTCATTCTCCTCCATCTCTTCCTTCATTTCAACAACAACAACCACCACAACACCACTTCCATCACCATCTTCTTCCTCTTCTTTTTCACCAAACAACCCATTAACCTCCATAATTTCTCCACCTTCTCCACCACCGTATACACCACCTTGGCCACCAACGACCGCGCCGTCTTCATCTCCTCGTCGTGCTCTTTCCGATGACCTATAGCTTCGCTCCCCGAAGCTTCGTTTCCAAAACTCCAACTTTGGATATTGAACTGGACTTGCACCATCAACCTCTCTCCTTCTCCTTTAGGGCCGGCCACCTCCGTTGGATTGGGGGCCGTGCTCTTCATCATCGGCAAGACTCCGGGGCCGGTACCCTCCTTTGGATTGGGGCCGAGCTCTTCTTCGTAGGCAACGTCTCCGATGGTTATTCCGGTAATCGTTTACGGTTATTCCGGTAATCATTTCGGGCAATATCAACGGTGATCATTCCGGTAATCGTTCACGATTATTCCGGTGATCATTCCGGCTCCGGTGATTATTCCGGTAATCGTTCGCGATTATTCCGGTAATCATTTCGGTGACAATTGCAACGACACCACCACCAAAGAGATCACCTTTCCCTTGTCTCTCTCTTTCTATCTGTTGATTGTTAGACGCGGATCTCACTCCCGCGTCCAGACAATTCCTTACGCGAGTCTTCGCGTTCTTGGTATCTGTTTTAACGCGATCTACGCGTTCTTGTATCGATGCAACGCGGATCCCATGCCCGCGTCTGTGTTCTATTCATTTTGTCATGACGCAGAGTTTATACTCGCGTCCGCGTTCTCCTCGCGTCCTGATTTGAACACGGGTCTCGAACCCCGCGTTTGTGGCATCTTCGCGACGCGACTCCCGCGTTTGTGACTTCCGCGTCTGCTATTTCCTGCGTCTGGTATTTCCCGCGATGCGATTCCCGCGTCTGCGACCCTCGCATCCCATGCTCAAACCCGCGTTTCCCTGTGCACACTCCAATTCCATATACTTCTCTCTCCCTGGACTTCTTCCTTACTTTCTCTCTAACGCACTGACGCGTCGATTTCCTGGATTCCGGATATCAGAGATTTCACTAAGATTTAGGCGAGTGATCTCGCTATCCTCTTGCCTTACTATTTTATTGGTTATGCGAGTGTTCTCGCTTTCCCCTTTGACTTTCCTATTTCATTGGTCGACTTGTATTATTCATGACTTATGCTGTTTGGAACTAACGCCTTCTTTGATTGTGTTCAACTATTATTCTATTACTTGACAAACTTGATATGTTAATATTTGACATGCTTTTGCTTGATACTTACCATCTGCATGCTAATGCCTATCACCTGTTTATATTACTTGACAACTGTTGTACCATCACCTGACACCCGACTTGCTACTTGTCACTGACTTCTGATTATAACATGACTTGTTATCTGCTATGTCATGACTTGCCACTGGACTGTTTCAATCTCTTGACATGACTGGTTACCTGCCAAATATCATCCTCCTGTCATGCTATCACTTGACACCCGGCATGATATACTTGACTCTTATGATTATCACGATAACGGGAATGATGACTTGACATCTTGATAGTACAAACTGTACACCTGATACACATGTGATACATTATAGTACGAACCAGTACTCCTGATATACCTGTATTCCTGACATTCCTGACTTGTTCTTGCTCATTCCCGGAATCTGATAATCATCTAATAAATCATAAAAGGAACAACTTGCATCGGGTCGGGGGAAACTTGCGGCTATCAATATGTGTTCGTGTTTACAGTGGTATTAGGCATGTTGTGCAACTAAAACTTCCGGTCTGACCTGTGGGCCTCCAGGCGACCGAGGGGAGTGCTGGCTCCCTCCTTCCTGGTACCATCATGATAAGGGCATACATAAGTCCCTCCTGTTCGCCTTGCGGCGGGTTCCGTCCACCAAGCAACGGAACAATCCTGGGCCGTGGTCCCGGGTATGTACGGGACCCACTATAAATATAGTTCGTTGATACCCCCGCTGGTTTCCAATAACAACCTTGCTTTACTCGGATATGGATCTATGTGTGCTGGGACGCTAGTTCACATAGCTAGATATCAGGGTAAGACGAGTAATAATAAAGTGTCAAGATAATAACCGGCTCTTTAAGTTGTAAGTAGAGGTATGTGGAATGGGACGCATACTGAAGCCTGCAGCTTAAACGGCTATGAATCTGTGATATGCCTTACCATGTTCGCTTGTCCGGGATTTTACATCGGATTTTCGGCTTTATGAGTATTATTATATTAACTGCTCAGGCTCTGCTTTATCCCTTGTATCCACCTGCCTCCTGTTTATTTTCTTATCATGCCCTGAGTGCAGTCGGATTGTATGTGCTTGGATTATGGTGACATGAGATAAAGGTATATAGATGAGGGTTTCCTTGTTTGGATTATTCCTTCGATGTACTAGTCTCATGGAGCCGTGATCTGAAACCATACAATCAGATTTGCTCGTCCTCGGCTTTATTTGGTTTTATTGCTATACATGTGCTTACCCTTGCTCGCCACTTGGCTTTTGCTTCACCACTCGCCTGGGGAGTTTCATCTGACTCCCCTGGATCCTCATGTCCAGGTCATGGAGCTTGGAGCGTGTGGATTCTCCCTGTTGCTGATCAGAGTGGCGCAACGGTAGCGTAGATCTCTAACGGACCGTTCAGAGCTCTATCCTTCCAGGCCCCCCTGTGTGACTCTCGAGTTTTCCTTTTGTAAACTCGTGAGTGCCTTTTGTACTGTTCATTCTTGTACATCCTTGTATTCTCGCAATTGGGCCATTCTGGTGATGTAATATTATTGTAATATCGGATCACCTCTGGTGATAACTTTGTAATTGTACTCATATGTTGGAATGTATAATGCACCATTTGCTTCCGTACTCTGATTCTTGCCTGTACTGATGCTTAGCGTATATACGTGAAGGTACTTCTGACTTGCGTATATACGTTGCAGTAATGTCTCCGTATCCGCCAGGATCGGGGCGTTACAACGAGAGAAAAAATCCAGTTGGGCGTTCGACCGGGTGGTCGACCGACCAAACTTTCTGAGATCAACAGAAAGTTGGGACTTGGATCTCGTTCGATCGGGCGGTCGACCGGCCTAACTCTGGCATTAATAGAAAGTTGGTGGGGTCTATACAGTCAACCGTGCGATCAATCGCAGTTGGAGCGGTCCGGCAATGTAGCAACATTCTGAATTCGACATGCTACTATTTGGGGGTGTTTTCTTCTCTCTATAAATAGAAGACTTGAACCCATTTTTTGGGATAATCTTGGTGAGTGAGTTCTTAAGAAAATCATTGTAAATCCTCTTTAAATCATCAATAAATCTCTCTTCTACCCCGGGGACGTAAAAATCTTGCTGACCTCGTAAACCTCAGTCTCCCACTTTTTGTGTGTTTTTTGTGATCTAAGGTTTGTATTCTTTGGCTGGTTTCGATCTCAACACCTCCCGCTACTACTTATTCTTTGTTGGAAGATTTTTAGAATTCTAGCTGCAATAAAGAGTAGAGAAGCTCCAACTCGACCAGTGTATACTTGCATTGATCAAGAATAGATCCTAATTCCTAAAGAAAATGAAAGATGAACTGTAATTCATTTGTGTTTCTCAATTCTCAATTCTCAATTCACAAGCACATCAATAAGGTAGAACATTAGTTAGCGTGACAGGAATTGTCAGTTAGGGGAGGTTATACTGTATTGCCGGTTTGGCTTACATTTAGTTTTGATAAATAAAATTTACATTCTCCAAAAAAAATAAGGTAGAACATTAACAAGTTGGCTTGTTCAAGCAACCCAAGATAACACAAAATCTCTATATATATCTCTCTCTTATGTATCTTTCTTTCGATATATAAAAGCAAATTCTCGTGCATTGCACGATTATATGAAAATTAAGATATTTAACAAAAATAATTATACTCATAAAATATATTTACTATAATTTAAAAAAATATTTAATATTGCTAGATTAGAACATATATATCCAACCTACAAATATTCAAGTTACGGACAGTGCATAATCCATGTGATATTCTTTAGCCATCTATTATCAAATATATCCAACCGAGGGACATTCTGGATCAACATTCTTTGCTCTGGACCTCCTCAAGTGAACTTCTTCAATTCAAGGAGATGGCAGAGACCAAAATACTTTAAATTCTCAAATACCTCATTATTTTGATTGACAGCTGATATCTCCTCCAGCTCAAAACAGTGCACAAATTGCAATTTTTCAAGGTTTCGCTTTGTACCACTAGGATAAAGAGTTTGTGATAATCTGATTCTGTCACCCCTTACAAATCGCATATTGTGAGAATCCAAAGGATGTACACTTATTCTGAGAGATTCATTTAACGGCTGACAATGACTTTATGGCGATGTCCAATCTTTTTATATTCTAGTGCTCCAACTCAAGACTTGCTTCACCTTTGTCATCTAACAACACTACATCTCATAGAACCAACAGCAGATGACCGATGGTGTGCTCTTAAGGTGTTCGATGATATGTCTAGGGATGGCAAGTGTTTGGCTGGCTGCTTTCCTCCGCCGCAGGGAGGCCTGGATGTCCGTTTGAAGTCAGGAGGCCTGGACGGAGGTGTATGAGGGATTGTTGCCACCTCTATAGCCAGTTGGGCCACTGGAAGGCCGAGTGCTCTGTCGGCTTATTTTCGTCTGTCGTCGGCCAGGTCACAGGGCTAGAGGGTGGCCAACACGAGCGGGGCTGAGGGGTGTGCTTCCTCAGAGGATGTCGGCATCAGAGGGAGGCATAGGTCAACCGCCGAAGGTGGTCGGGGGTGCTGTCGGGTAGATCATGTCAGTGAGAGTAGGGTTGAGTAGAGAGGCGATCTCTGGGCTCGTCGCCAGTAAGTAGCTGATCCTCTATTTTCAGCTTGATAATGGCAACGATGAGGTGGGTTCAGAGGCCAAGAGGACCTTCTCCGACGACAATAGCAAGGGTTCGACTAGTTCGTCGGAATCTTTCAAATTCCATATGCTCGTGGGCTCCATCTAGGGACTAAAAGCGAGGAGTTCCATGTTCTCGTTGGCTCTTCCAGGCCGGTGCGACGGGAAATGGGGATTAGGCGGTTGGATTCTATCACCAAAGTATCGCTGCCAATGTTAGAAGTTGAGGGGTTGTCTTCAACACGCCAGAGGTTGAGGGAAGCGCTGCTCATCACTGAGGGGCATTGTACGGTCGTCAGCGAGGGTATGGGGGACTCGGAGTTCTGGCCTCTCCCCATCTCCGTTGTCGGCAAAGTTTGATGCCGCCGTGGTCGTTTCCATCCCAGGAGGATCACGAGTTTCGGAGCCCTAGCATGTCGCCGGCGATGGAACAGGCAACAACGATTTCGAAAGAGCTGACAGCGGGACGCTGTCATTCAGCGGCGAGGGCTTCTTTCTTGAGGTTGTTTAGTTAAGTTCTTTTTAATGAAATGCCGGGGGCTTTTCTAGCCACACGGTTTATTCTCAACAAAAAAAAAACACTACTTCTCAAATCCAGCAGCTCCAGTTTCTCCAATCTTGATATTGACCCGCAAAGAAACTGGAACGACCTATTAGATTGTAGTATCAAGTGTTTCAGTTCAAAATTGCCAAAGTTGGTGGAATCTCTTTAACACCAATATATGATAGATTAAGACATGTGAGCACAAACATGTCCTGTAAAAAACCATTAGGAATTCTTCCAATGCTAGAACACCGTGTGAGTAATAGTGCTGAGAGGTTAGGGCAGCTAATGTGATCTGGCAAAGATATTTCTGTTGAGTGCATCATTGATATTGTCTCTGCCACCATTTCTTTTAATCCTCAAATGTTGAACCCTTCAGCTTCACTTCACCTGGAACTATCCATTTCTTGTCTGATGCATCCACAGAGCCATCCCACCAATGATATCATGCAACTTGACATCATTCCCATGATTGTCTCCTATAAGCTGCATTAATATCAACATATTCCTCTATCAAATCCATGCCCAACCAACAACGGATAAGCAGATCACAACAAATGAAGCACTTTCTCATACTCGCTCGGCAACCGATCATAGCTAATCTTTAGCAGAGGAAAAGGATCGGTCCGCTTGCTCCACATCTTCATCGCGATCTTTTCTAGAGAATTGACAGCATCCTCCCGCTCATGCCACGTTTTGTTGGAAGACATGGCCGGGGCAATGACAATAAGCGGATTGGTAAGCCGCCACACTTGTTCACCATCCTCTTTGCACGAGAGTGCACCCCCCCGCCCCCCCCCCCCCCCCCCCCCCCCCCCCCCCCCCCCCCCGAGCTGATGGTGGTTCATACCTCGTGGCTGACATTATCAAGGAATAACTACCAAGCTTCCTCTTGTTGCATGCATTCCTCCTTGACCTTTCGGCCACACAACTTCGGGTTGGCCATCATCCAATCACACACACCCCCGCTTCAAGTTGTAAACACCACCTTGCGGATGGGTACATCGTTGTTGTTGCAGCTGGTTGGGAATGTTATACCCAGCTTTTCAAGATTGACTTGCTCCCAAATATCATCCAACAATAACAAAAACTTCTTATGCTTTAAGAAGTAGTAGAGCGATTGACCTTGTTCTTCAATGGTCGCATCATCCCGGAGGCGCAGTCCTAGCCTTTTTGCCATGTCATTTTGAAGCTTGCTAAGGTTGAGGTCATGAGAAGTGACGATACCCATATGACATAATCTAATTCAGCACCACAACAAACTGATGGTTGTTGATTCTCTTGAGGAGGGATGTCTTCCCCACCCCGCCCATGCTGTAGATGCCAATCATCCCCACATTCTCATCTTGAAGGTACTCAAAGGCCGTCTCCAAGGAGGACCGAACTGTAGCTGAGGCTTCAGACATTGTGGGCATCCTTCGTACTATGAGGGCACATTTCTCCATTACAACATCAAATATCTTTCTTTGCCTATGAAATCCTTCACGTTGATGGTTGTGGTAGCTGCTTGCTTGCCGATCTTGTAATTCAACCAGCAATTGAGTGTGCACCATCCGAAGCACAACCTCCTTTGATTATATTTGTCTTCAACTCCAGTCGCTTCATCTTCCACTGCTTGTACATCTTTCAACCACTTCTGCATCCGTTCTGTCAGTGTCTCCTCGTCTGTCGTTGTAGTGGCTGCTATGATCTTCTGTTCAACTTCTCCTTTGGCCATCTTGAGCTCATCTATTGCCTTCTTGAGAACTTTCATATTCACATCAGGATGAAACAAGTAGTTGACCTGGCGTTATATGGGCTCGGTGGCAGGAGTACACAACAGAGAGAATTGTAGATGGTCAAGTCCAGCGGAGAGTTTTTTTTCCCCTTTTCTTCTTCTTCTTCTTCTTCTTCTTCTTCTTTTCTTTGAGGTTTTTCTTTAGGATTGAAGATGTGTAGGGGTAAATTCCCAGAAGGAATTTATCTACACTTCAAATTGTAACCTGGATTTAAGAGAGAGTCGAAACAATCACAAAGACTTAGATTTTACGTGAAAATTCAATTGAGAAAAAACACGAAGAGGAGGGAAAGAATTCACTATTTTCAGAGAATTACAGTTGATTCTTCAGAGAACAACTCTCTTCTTCTAACTAGAATCTCTAATCCCTAGAATCATGTCTATCGTCCTTGTCCCCTCTAGATATCTTATATACCCTGTTGACGGTATGAGTCATGTGGGATTTAATAACCACACGATATATATGTTGCGATCTTTCGTAACAGCCTGGATTGTTCTCTTGATTGCGAGAATGATATTTGCTACTTTCTGTAACTGCTTGCGTTGAAATAGGGATCGTGAGCCATGTTTGAAATATGGAATGACCTGCACAGACTCCACAAATATAGACGGGATTTGATGAAGTCTGTTGCAGAGGTTGTCTCGCTCAAATCAGGAGAACTGACTTCGAGAGGAGGATAGCTTCGGGAGAGTTAATTTCCTTGGAGAGGAAAATAGTCTCGGGAATATTCTGGAAGCTGCTCTTACTCAGAGATTTTCCTTTAGGTGTCTTCAGAAACTTCTGATGGCAAGCGCCACATGTCTTGATCCTGGCATGGGTCAGATTTTGACCACTACAGCTTCCTCTTTTCCCGATTTCGAGGGTAAAGAGTGGAGTAGAAATGAGTCTGTCCTCGCTCGGGAAGTTGAGGTGTTGCTTGTGATCTGAAAAATCTTGGTTAATGCTTCTTAGTACTTTAGGCTTTCTTTGAAAATTGGTGAAGGCAGCTGGATAATTAATGACCAAAATCTTAACCTCGTAATGGAGAAGAACATGTATCAGGATTAAATCGAATCCGGTTGATTTGACATGCCGAAAAATCCGAGACTCAAGACCGTATTTGTAGATGTGAAAGTTTTGAATTCGAGGCGGTTCGGCTTCTACGTCTATAAATAGGAAGTATTTAAAAGTGGGAAGCCCATCTACAAAAGGCTCTTTCTGCCCCTCGATATTTCTTGCTCTGGTGGTTTGAGTTGTTGTTCTCTCTTCACTCGATGGAAGAAGGTGACAGGGATGCCAATGATAAAGACGGTGGATTGAGTCATATTGACCCCCTTTGCCATGTAATTTCGGTTCTCGTGATGATCGGGTCATGGAATTTTGGTTCTCGTGACAAGGTCTTGCTTTTGGGAGGGGAGGCTGTAACTCTTGCTTCTATCTAGTCGGTCCGCCTGATCCTTGATCGGGGCATATTGGACGGGAGTTGGGGCTCATGACCTCTCTTTTCTTATAGCGTGTCAGATGCAGGAGCGGAAGATGCGCTTGATGATGAGTATGATCCCGTGTCTGGCCATCTGCATTCCTATTGAACGTCGTTACTTTGCCGGTGGGAGTTTTTCCTCGCGGCCTAGCGACTGGCAGGGTTGCATGGAGGAATTCCTTAGGATTACTGCAGGGGAAACTCCTTGCCCGTTTTCGCTTCAGATTCATCTTCGGAGTCAGAGGCTTGGTGTGATATCATCACTGTCTTGCACGTCATGGATGGAGGCGTGATCTACTCGGGAGAGAAAGGGCGGTCCTCCATTAGGAACCTCATGTTTTTGTGCAGGAACCTCCCTAGGCTTTCCTCGACCCTACAGATGGTGGTGTAAACTATAGGATTGTGCCTGCATGAAGCGCTCCTTGATTGAAGGATCTTTGTTTGCTTCAACATCACGGATTTTGGCGAGTCTGAGTCAAGACATGTTATTTGTATTTCTTTTCCCAAAAAAACAAACACATATATGTAATAAACCTTGTGTCACTCTTGTAAGATGTAACCAAGTATGTAGTTGAATGAACGTAATCAAGAAAATCTTATTATGTAAGTACTAAATTCTTTGAAATGGAAGTGTTTGTTCAGATCTTGCCTGCTTCGTCGTGTGAAATTACCATGCCCCTTCGGTGGCCTGAGCTCCGGACAGCAATAACATAACCCATATGCTCGGAGAGTATCTTCGTCTTCGTGCGTACAAACATTTGCTCCGAGTGAGGACTTCGGTCGTGGAGTGATCTGGGCCGAAAGGCGCCAGTTCTCCGAGTGAAGTGAGGACTTTAGTCGTGAAGCTAATGGGAGCCCGGGGCTGATGTTGGTGCTATTATTCTCAAGCAGGGATTTCCCTTCCCGAAACACACAAGCATAAGGTTCCAAGTGAGGGGAATCGTCAGCTGCGACGCTGGGCAGGCAGTTGCTCAATTGGGGATGAGCCTTCTCGGAACAGTTACCCAATTAAGGATGAGCCTTTGGAAGAGATAGGTGTCTATACTGTGATTCTCGAGTAGGCTCTGGCAGTGCCCAATCAGGGATGAACCTTTCGGACGGTAGTTGTCCGATTGGAGTTGAGCCATGACAGTTGCCCGGTGGGGATGAACCTTCCGGACGGTAGTTTCCCACCGGGAATAAGCCGTGGCAGTTGCCCGATGGGGATGAACCTTCCGGACGGTAGCTGTCCATCGGGGATGAGTCGTAAAGGTGGCAGTTGCCTGATTAGGATGAGCCTCCTGTAGAGCAGTTTCCCAATCAGGGGTGGGCCTAAGAGATCGCCCGAAGGCGCATGCTTGTATAATCATTCCAGAGTGAGGGAGCTTCCTCCTCAAAATATAAAGTGGAAAGGAGAATCCTGTGGAGGATGTGGAAAGTCGGGGGCCAGCTGTCGGAGCATGTTGGAACTCAAGAAATCCCATCTCGGAAGTCCCGTTACGACCCTGGAGAAGAGATCTTGTAGGTTGACCATGCGAGAGTCGATGAGCAGGTTCCACAAATCCTTAGAAGGATGTAGAGAAGCCAGTGAGAATCAAAATGCATTTTTATTAAATGACTGAAAGGTAAATGAAATACAAGGAGCTTTTACTCATTCGAGGTACTTCCCTGATCTCTTTTCACGGGTTGATGTTTAGTCAATCGTTCCGTACTGAGTAATCATGTGTTGCGATTGACTCAGAGACAGGATCTTCAGCCGTCTTTCTGCCTCGGAGGAGACTCCGGGTGCAAGGATATACTCTCGGAGATAGTCCTGTTGGACAAGATCTTCAAAGTATTTGTTGAGAGACCGATATTGAGTTCGGTGTTCCTTATTGTTGTGGAAGGAACCGAAGTCTCTCGCTTCGGGGCGAGCAGGATCTCGCGTGTTTGCCTCCAGACGCTTCACCCAGGTTGACCCTTGATGGCTTCAAGGACGTCCTGGATCGGGAGTTTCAGCGGGGTGAAGCTGTAAGATATCTGGTAAGCTCGGGATTGGCTCTGCTAAGGGTGCAAGAGCGGTTGCTTCTTGAAGGCGCCCTGTCTGCATCCCTTGAAGTCAATGGAGGGACCTCTGTGCTGCAGCTTTGATTTTGCTCCATTTTCGCCGCGGTTGAAAGATGAGTTGACAGAGCTTTTCATTGCCTTCTCCAATTGGATATATGGTTGGGTTTGGTATAGGATCTCGCTCCAACATATGATGTCGTATTTCACCAGATGCTTGTACAGTGGGTGAGTGATCCGTAACCCACTGATAAATGCGAGGGTGAAAGCGTCTTCATTGCAATTATGTACTTTGGCCAGTTGATTCTGAAAGTAACCAATGTACGTCTTGAGACTATCAGAAGACCTCATCTTAATGGAGAGGAGGTGATGATTGCTCTGCTTGAACTCCTAATGGGAAGAGTATTGAGTGATAAACAACTTGGTGAGATCTTCGAAGTTGTGGAATGAGCATTGCGGAAGGGAGTAGAACCAGTTGGAGACCACCCCCTTCAAGATTTAGGGGAAGATCAGACATAAGATGGAGTCATTTCTGAAATGGATCACCACATTGTCCTGATATTGGCGAAATGGTGAATCGGATCGCTCTGACTAGAGTAGCAATCAAAGGTCGAAACTATGAACTTCTTGAGAAATTCATATTCAAGTATGTCCCCGGAGAGGGGAGAATTGGATGCATCAGCGGCGATGACCCTGAATCTGTAAAGATGTGGCATACTTGCTCCTTCTACTTGCTTTTGTACAAGCTTGTCGAGATCTTGAACGCGGACGAACTCCTCGATTTTCCTCAGAATGAACAGGTCTATCCTTTGCGCAGGGGTGAGGAGAGCCTGACCTGCCGTGGGATTGCCTGATGGAGTGGGGAGGTTATTCTGTGACGCCTCCGATTTTGAGATTGCTCGTCGCTTGTGGCCTTCGTGGCAGTAGGCCTCTCAGGCGATGGAAGCAGTACTCGGGTGTTCTGGAGAACCGCGATCTAAGTGAGGAGTTAGTCGTTTAGGCACTTCGTCTCCTCCCGTTCATGGGCCACATTTTCTCGATCCTGCTGTGCTTGCCCCGGTCGAACAGAGCTTGTCGTTTGGCTAATTCCTCATTCATGTCAGCGAACATTTGGAAGAGTTGGGCTACGTAAATTGACGGCGGGTGGATGTCTCTGGTTGCCCTGCGAAGGCGTGGAGACAGTATCTACTGTGATAGGGCTGAGGCCGCTCGGGAAAATAATGTCCCCAGGGATGGTAGCAGATTTGCCCTTGGAGGAGGTCCAATCACCGATGATCGACTGTTTTTATAGGGCCATGGCTTATTGGAGAGGTTTTTTTGAGGAAGGGTTTGATAGGAGAGAAATTTGAGCATTTAGACTCAAGATCTCAATGAAAGTGCCAAAAATGTAGGTGTAAATTCTCAGAAGAAATTTATCTACACTTCAAATTATAACCTGAATTTAAGAGAGTCAAAACAATAGCAAAGACTCAGATTTTATGTGGAAAGCCAATTTGGGAAAATCACTAGGAGAAAGGGAAGAATTCATTATTTTCAGCTCTAGCTCAGAATCATGTCTACAGTCCTTGTCCCCTCTAGATATCTTATATACTGGGGAGTTTCTATTAACGGTGCGAGTCATGTGAGATTTAATAACCGCACGATTTACACGTTGTGATCTTTCGTAACAGTCTGGATTGTGCTTTTGATTGCGGAAATGATATCTGCTACTTTCTGTAACTGCTTGCATTGAAATAGAGATCGTAAGCCACGTTTAAAATATGGAATGAACTGGTGGCGTAACGGACTCCACAAATATAAGCGAGATTTAATAAGATCTATTGCAGAGGTTGTCTCGCTCAAATCAGGATAACTGACCTCAAAAGAAGGAATACCTTCAGGAAAGTTAATTTCCTCGGGAGAAGAGAATGTCTTGAAAATGTTCTGGATGCTGCTCTTACTCGGAGATTTTCCTTGCGGGTGTCTTCGGAAACTTCGATGGCGAGGGTCACGTGTCTTGATCCTGGCATGGGTCAGATTTTGACCACTACAAGATGCAACAGAGAGTAGAAAACTTGAACTTGTTCAGTGTATTATAACTGCATTGATCAATGTTCTTAAACAATATAATTGCATTGATTAAAAGAGTTCGAATTCGAATTTTCTGCACCTCAAAGTTCTAAACTGAACTTTAAAAACAAAAAGAAGTAGCTGTTTGTTCCTCTTGAGAACTTTAGCTTAATTTATTTGCAAGTGGATGGTGTGTTCGCACTTCGCAGGAATCCTAATTCCTAAAGAAAATTAAGTATTAGCTCTAACCCATTTTCTCTCTCTCAAAATTTAATTCACAAACACATATGTTAAAATTTAGAACAAGTTTTCTAGCTAAAATTACTATTTTTAGCTTTATCTTTACTATTTTAATATATTTGTTTTTACTTTTTTATATTTTTTTAATCTTTATCTTTATTCTATTTTAATACACACTCTTTATACCCCTTAAAGTCGACTCATGGTCCACTCCATGTCTCTCTCTACACAAGAAATTTTTAAAAAAATTATCTTACAACTAAACATCACTTATATTAAATGGTTATTTAGATATAACCCCCAAAATCTTTAGTATTTAGAAATTTACTCTTCAAATCTTTGATATTAGAAATTTACCCTCGAAACCTTCTGGATCTTGATAACTTACTCCTCCAGCTGGATTTTCAATAAAATAAGAGTATAATTACAGTCATGTCCTCTTTTCTTCTTCATTGTTCCTAACTTTCAATATGCCCTAATCCAAATTCTCAAAAAAATTGTCCCTCATCTCCTTTTTCTTTTTTCTTCTCTTTCTCTCTCATAGTCCTCTTAAACATAATTTTTCTCTCATGTCTCACTCTCAAAAATTTCTAAAATTTCTTAAGGAACATGTGTGAAAATGATTTGATGTGAGTTTTTGATGATAAATGAGTGGTAGAGAAATGTGCTTGATTTGAAAGAAGCGAGAAGGAGAAGAAATAGATAAGAAAGGAGATAAGTTTATACGCTTAAGTTGAGATATAGTGTTTAACATTTTAAATAAGAACAATTTCATTTTTAAAACAATTAGGTAAAATAGAATCAAACTTGAAAATTTCCTTTATTATTCTAAAAGGGTACACTTAAGATCTAGAATATTTTGAGGATAAATTCTAATATCAATAATTTGAGGAGTAAATTTCTAAATATCAAAGATTTGAGAAGTATATATCTAAATAACCATATATTAAAACTCTCAATGAATGTTATTACTATTATGGTTTTAACTCTTTAATAGCTTTCAGATATTTTCAACCACACATTATATCATTCAAATTAAAAGTTATTTTATTAATATTAACCACTCAATTAATGAACTACATAATTTTATTTTGAGAATATATACTATATTTAACATCTTCATTCATCTAAATAGTTTTTCATCTAAATTTCCTCCCATCAAGATATTGAGTGTTTTTCTTAAATGTGCATCGCACGTGCAAAGAATCTAGTTATTTTAATTTAACTCTGGTCATCACACAATGCCTCATGATCTATTTTCATGTCTTCTTTTACATATTACAATAAATGAAAAATAAAAAATTTACTTTATATTTAAGTTCATATTCTATATTAAAACTTTGTTATTGCATGTTACATAATGTGTATCCAAAATTTTGATAGCTTACAATTGTTTTTCATGCCATGATTTGTATATAATTCAATTAACACCTATTCAAATTTATATTTGACCACTCTTTAAAAAAAAATTAACTACTTAATAGATTATATAACATTTGGGAATATACATTAATATTTACACATTAATTCCATCAAAGTAGCTTTTTTCATCCGAATTTCTCCACATCAAGGTACTGAATTCTTTTCTTAATAGATGTATTGCACGTGCTATGAATCTAGTAAAGCATAAGGTGGGTCTTCCCCACCTTCCAATAATTTTCTTTCAGAAAATAAATGTGTAATTACAATGTAGGCCTTGTAGTGAAGAAAGAAACTCCCATGAAAAGAGAAAGAAATGCCTATTATGCACACATGGTCACAACGATCTAACCATCCATGCACTGCTAGTCGAGCCACCTCTATACACAACTTCCATATGTCGTGAATGAGCTTTTATGACCGCTAGTCAAGCCAAATGGCCTCATATGCCGTGAAAAGAGCCACTGCGCAATATATCTCTTTAATGTAGTTCCTCTACAATTAGTCTCCTTAGCCACTACAAAATGGGAGATTCCAACCCGTAATCTCCCACGAGAGAAGTGTCTTACTGCTTGAGTTATGCTTCATTAGTATATGTATATGTATATATTAATTATTATGTTTGTACATGTGTCTATGATATTCTCAGTTCCATATATGTATTTGTCTGTTATCTCTTTTAAATTATTTTCATTTGAAATACACTTTATAATATACTCACTCAAATTGAAAATCATTTCTTTTGAAATAAGACAATCTTCTAATTTAAGGAAGATGAAGATGGTGTAGATAATTAAAAGGAATATGAATTAACTCGAATATCTTACAGGCTTTTTATAGGGGACAACTTATTTGGAAGCTTGAGGTACCTGACTCTCATATCTATATATCCAAGTTTTGGAGGGGTTGTGTTGAAAGGTAAAGAATCCTTAAGAGTATTCAGCTAGTGTGTGTCCATGGGAGTACTATTAGATTTTTGAGAGGAACCTGAACTGGGAATTTGCCTCTTGCAATTACTTGCTCGAGACTTTTCTCTTTGGCCTGAAATCAAGAGGCTATTGTTTCATAATTGCAGGTAAATCTAGGAGCTAGTTAGCCATCAAAGAAGAATCTAAACCCAAATGATCCAGTTAAATCAAGAGGCAACTTGGTTAGCTCAAGTGAAGATTCAAGCTAGAGGACCTTCTACTTATGGTGTTATTGTTCTTAAATTTTTATAGGTATTTTTTATATAAGCCTTTGATCAAGGTAATCTTATCTGTTGGATCTTCTTATTATAATGCTTTTAAGAGATACTTCAAACCCTCTCTATATCTTGCATGCATGGACAAATTTCATATGAATGTAAAATTAGAGAGGATCCTAGCAATAATCATATACGGATTGCAAAAACTAACAATTATGGACCCAAAAAAGCTTGAGTACCAAAAGTTACGATCTCACATGTAAATGCAGGTGATCCAAGAGGCAAGACACAAGGAATGGTGATTCCTTGATGGTGACTGTTCGGGAAAAAAAATGACTGAAAGTCTCAAATACTTTGCAACACTATAAAGAGAAAATGGTGGCACTATCACCTTTGGGTTAATCGGAAAAGTACAACTGTTGGTAAGAGAAATGTGCAAATTGGTTCTTCTATCATTGGAAATATTCTCTTAGTAGATGGTTTGAAACACAACTTACTAATCATTAGTCTATTGAGCAACAAAGGACATAATATTGTTTTGATAATATATCTTGTAAAATAAATTGGTTTGATAATAGTTCATGTTTGCTTCAGCTAATAGAGTTAATGGTGTTTATAGTGTTAATTGTGATGATTTTGCTATCATAATATCAAGTGTTTAAATGCCTTGGAAGAGGATACATGGTTATGGCACAGGAGACTAGGACATCATCCATGCACCTTCTTAATGATCTTGCAAAGAAGGAGCTAGTTAGGTGATTTCCAAAGATTAAATTTGACTAGGACAAGATGTGCGATGCATGCCAAATGGGCAAGCAAGTAAAAAGTTCTTCCAAACCCAAGAGCGAGGTATCGTCTTCTAGACCTTTACAGCTTATTCATATGGATTTATTTGGCCATCTCAAGTAGCTAGATTGGGTGGCAAGAAATATGTCCTAGTTGATGATTTCTTTACATTCACTTGGGTTTTCTTTTTGCTCATAAAGACGAAACTTTTTCTTTTTTAAAAGGTTTCTTTTCTTAAAATGAAATTTTTTTTCTTATTTTGAAAATTAGAAGTGACTATGGAGGTGAACTCAAAATCATGATTTCCATTCTTTTTGTGATGAAAATGGTTTCAACATAAGTTTGCATGTCCTCTTTGCTAATGTGGACATTTTTTTTTTTGGATTTTCGTGGCCTTAAACATGGGTGGCAAGAAATATTTTTTATCCCTCTTTGCTGATGTCAAAACTGGGGACATATATATTCAGAGGAACCTTATGTTTTATATTGGCTACAATATTGTTCATATATTCAAGGGGAGCTTTTGTTTCACATGGACTTAAATTGGTTATAGCTTTGTCATCATCAAAAATGGAGAGAATGTCGACTTATGTGTTGGCCCAAAGGTCTATCACCCTAGTTTTGATGATGATCAACTCATGAAGTTATGTTTACTAATGATCTTGTGTTTTATTAGTGACAGATTCATTATCAAGATCTTAATAGGTGCATAGCTCAACAAAGGACAAAATATCAAGATTTGGAGCTAGCACGGTGTGATCCAAGGAGCTTTTGGATCAAGCTTGGACCAAGTCAAGAAGATGAGAAGCCTTCAAGTGAAGACTTCAAGAAGATGAAGACTTGTGTCTAGGTATAAGATTTTGTTTTTGTTTTAGTTTAAAAAAAATGTAAAGGATAGATAGTTGGTGGATTGCTCAAGTATACCATGCACACACACTCTTGACTTAGTTTGTTTTCATAAAAGAATTTTAACCAAAAACCAAACTTGTATTCAAGTGAAGATTTCAAGTGTTTTGTTCATTTTTTGGTGTTTCTCATGTACTTATCTTTTAACCAAACCAAGTTTAGAGATTTATGACAAAACATAGATATTTCATTATGATTGTGTAGTGGATCATATCCATACACACTATACCTTAAAATGAATTATAATATCTTGTTTTTGTATTTGAAGATGTTTTGGAAAAACAAAGTTTAGAAAAACATGTTTTGGAAAATACAGTTTTTATTATGGGCCAAATATTTCCAAGTTACAAAATAGTCCAATCTTTATAACATGCCTTGATTTTGTGCAAGCATGTTGTATATCAAAGTATATTGATAAAACTATTTTTGTAGATTTTTAAGTATTTTATGGGATTTTATATGAGCCAAAAAGACAAACTTTTTAATCCCAGAAAAACTGTTTCAGGCTTCGTATAAGTCGACTAGTGACCTTTAATAGTCGACTAATACAGGAGTCGGCCGATCGGGCCGGTCGACCAACGTGCACAAACGTGCACGCCTTTGTGTACTGGTGACGGTCGACCGTGCCGGTCGACCGCTCCAGAGAGCAGTGCTCTCTGGAAAGTTCGGTCGACCGCACCGGTCGACCGTGGCTCCAACGGTCAGAAATCCGACCGTTGGCGGTCGACCGGGCCGGTCGACCGGCAGTACTGACAGATCCCAACGGCTAATTTTCTGGCAGCCTATAAATTGGGGGTCTTGTCATTTTTTTGCTATAAGATTTTAGGAGAGCTTTGAGCCAGTTTTTCCCATTCTTTTAAAGGGTTTTCTCCACAAATTTGAGTGCAAATACTTCCAATCTAAAGGAAGAATTTATCAGAGTGTAAAAGTGATTCTTTGAGTTTTCCTCCACCTTTCACATCCTTGTTTTTCTCACACCACACTTGAGCATCCATTGATTATTCATCCTATAGGTGTGTTGTAGTGAGAGCTTTATTGGTGATCAAGTGTTTAGATCACCAAGAGATCATTTCTTGTACTTTGAGGAGGCGAACGTGTGTGTCCGCGTTGTTTCGAGTTCGGGTGCGAACTTGTTGTACGAGGTACGGCCTCGGCGAGCCGGTGGGCTTGCGGTGTGTACGGGACTAGAGAGTCTGAGGGCTTGTAGGTGTTGCGGCACCGAGGAGAGATCCATTGGGATCTTGCATAGTGGAAATCCTTCGTGTGTCGAAGGCGGGGATGTAGAGCAAGTGTGCTCGAACCTCGAAACATACCCTTGTGTTTGCGATTGCCATCTCTCTCTCTCACTCTCTGTCTCTTGTTATATCTTGCATGTTATTTATTGTGTTCATCTTTATATGCATGATATATTCCTTGTGCTCATATTGATATACTTGCGTGGGATTGTTGCTAACACTTGTATTCAACCAAGAGAGCCAACGCGGCACCTCAACCCATTCAAGGGGAATCTAGAGGAGTTTGTCCAGAGCCCTTCACGGGGAATTCGGCAACACTCTTGGTTATACGTGGTGTTTAGTGTAAAAGTTTTAATTAGGTCATAATTGTTCTTAGCTTCCGCATTATTTGCATCATTTGTCATTAAGTGACCATTAGATTAGCCATCACCTATTCACCCCCCCCTCTAGGTGAACCTACAATTGGTATCAGAGCTTGGTACTCTGATTTGGTCTAACAACCTAGAGTTAAAGATCCTCATTTTTAGGCTAATCACAATATTTGTACACACACCATGGACTTCATGTCACCACCCACCTTTGACATTCTTAACATCCAAATTTGGAAGGTTAAGATGTCATTGTACCTCAAGGCCCTAGGCATTCATGTTTTTCTTGCTACTACTAATGATTCATATGTTAATAATAGCAAGTACTTTGAGGCTAATGCAAAGCCCTTCATGCTCTTAAATGTACCCTAAATGATGAATATCTTTCTAGGGTTGCTAATGTTGAATCGGCTTTTGTAGCTTGGAACATCATCACCTCCCTCGGCGAAAAAGATCTATATTATGCCGGGAGCGATTCGGACGTTGGAAGCGACATCTCCAACGTGTGCTACATGGTCCAAGGGGATAACCCCCTTGAGGTAAACTCCGAATCCGATGATGAAGACATGTCATATGATGAGCTTACTACCTTTTGTCATCTTGTGCTTGAAAAATATGACATGCTTAAAAAGAAGAATAATAATTTGAAAAAGAATTTTGATGCCATGCTTAATGAAAAAGATTCATTAGAAAATAAAATGGCATGCTTAGAAAAAGAAAACAAAGATTTGAAAAATGAGAATGTTTCCTTGCTTGCAAAATTGAATGATTTATGTGAAGGAAACACTATTTTGAAAAATAAAGTTGATTTGGTGGGAAACAAAAGGAAGTTGTTTTTCAAGAAAATAAATCTTTGAAAGAAAAATTTGTGAAAAAGAAAAAGATTTTGCTTCACAAAAGAAAAAGAAAAATGATTCTTTATCTCATCATGCTTTACATGCCACCACTAATGAGATTAAAGATTTGAAAAATAAAATGGATGATTTGAGTTCAACTTTGAACTCTTGTGCTTTTAATCACACTAGGTTGGAGTCAATGTTTTCAAAGAAACAAACTCCATCCATTCATGTACATCATCATGCTTATGTTGCACAACATGATCACACACCTACACATAAGCATACTAAGGTGTACATATGTACACATTGTGGCCGCAAAGGCCATTTAGCAAAGTTTTGTTATGATAATATTAATTCTCTAATTTTTGCTAATTATAAAAATGTTTGGGTTCCTTACAAGACTAACCCCAAAGGACCCAAGAAAATATGGGTACCAAAACTCCCACCTTTTGCTTTTGATGTAGGTGAGGGCTCTCACAAGACGTGAGAGGATTGGTGCCTTGGTAGTCGATGCACTTGGACATGATGGACATACTTTTGGGATGCATCACTATCAAGGAGCTTTGGTGGGACAACCACCATATTTGGAGCTTTTGAGTTGGTAACAATTTCTAAACTCCTATCTTTATGTACATGCTTGTTCATTCATAATATTCATAGCATGTTCATGTTTTGTGTAGTATGTGCTTCATGTGGTATTTACATGCTTAGATATAGAATGTGTCAAACTTGCATTTATACATATACAAATAGTGAATTACAATTGATTCATATATGATTGAACTTCATGCTCATTTGTATCCACTTTATGCATATGTATAGGCTAGTTTTGATGATTCTCTTTTATACATGTCTTGCCTATTTTTATGCTTTACTTCATGTATATGTATTTTAAATTCAAATCTAATAAATATACATGTATACCCGTGAGTCTCTTGCCTTCATGCAAATACATTTGATAGACTCTTTCATATTTGGGATATGTATGTGTATTGTTAGGATTGGATTAATCATACATATACCATTAAAATTAGTGTTTTTGATGAAAAATAATTTTCGTGCTTTTGTTAAAAATGTGTCTTATGATCTTTTTGAGCTTCATTGATTATTTTCATAAAAATGCTATTTACATGATCATTTAACACTCACACTTTGTTAAAAAAATTATTTTGAACTTTATAGATCATGAGTGCTTAAATTTTGTGAATCTAGTTATGTTTTATGAAAACATATGATTTGATATATTTGAAGGATCTTTAACTAGTTTTCGAAAACAAATTTATACTAGTTATTTATTCTTCAAATAGTCTTTGAGATTGACACATGATTCTATTTTTCTCAAAATTTGATGCTTCATGTATTGAATATTAGTTTATATGTTCGTTTTATCAACACTAGGATTTATACTTGTACATATCGTGGGCCACAAATAAATCTATCTATATTTGTGCTTAATGCTTATTTGAACCCATGAAATGTGCTCGTATTGCTTGGTTTTGATGATACATACATTTTTAAACTTATATTCCCACTTTTTGGATTTGATTTATGATCATGTGTTTTCATTTCATGTATATGTGTATTTTGCCAAACTTTAAGATATACATGTATACCTCTTGAGTCATTTGCCTTTAATGCAAATCTATTTATATGGACTCAATTGTGTTTAAGAGATATGTATGTATACTTATTGTGTTGTCAAAACATACATATATCTTGAAATATATATATTTTTTTAATAAAAAAAATTTTTTGTGATGATTTTCATGTTTTCTTATTTAAAGAAATATTGAGCTTTATTGACATTTTCATGATACCATGTTCCACATAACACTAGTGCACTCACCTCTTTTGAAAATTTTATGGACTTCATGGATATTAGAGTGTTTTTAGTACCATGTGATTTACTTGTGTTTCATGAAAAACATTTTTGCTTTATTCCTTACTTGAAGGATTTCGTACAGTTTTAAAACATTTTCATATTAACTAGTGCAATCTCTTCATATGATAGAGTATATGATAAGCTTACTCGTCAATTGGTATCATTGGATATTTTCAATTGGTATCAATATGATTTTTATACTCGTATTTTGATTGTATGTATGAATGCTTTCAAATTTAAATTATATCAATTTCTATTGGTATTATCTTTTCATACATATATGGGATCTATTTGCTAAGCTTAATTTAACCTTCAATTGTTCTTAAAGCTTATGCAATATGTTTTCAACATTGATATCAAAAAAAATATGTTGACTTGATATCTCAAAATATGTTTTAATTAAGAAAGTTTCAAAATTTTAAAGGAAAATTCAAAATTTTTTATTTGTATTTCCTATATGCAAGGAGAGCTTAACATCTCTCCTACATATAGATTCATGTTGAGTATATTATAAATTGAGGAGCTTGACAACTCTTCTTTATATATATACGTGTGTAGGGGGAGCTTCACATCTCCTCTTATGCATTACATAATATGTGTTATGTGAGTTAGGGCTTGTCATCCCTTCTTCATGTAATGCATATGTGTAGGGAAGCTAACTTAGCGTCTTCCTCTTCATGAATGTATATCGCATATAAATCCTTATTGATTGATTTGTATTACCCCTTCTTGATCTTTTTGTTTTTGACAAAAAGGGGAGAAAAAAAAATTTGTTTGATTTGATTTTACTTTGAACCCTTTGTTGATGATTGACAAAAAGGGGGAGAAGTATTTGAGTATATATGCATATTTTTCATTGCTTAAGGGGGAGTAGTATTTGTCTTCCTTGTTATTTATGCATATATGTTTTGTTTTGCAAATAGGAGAAAAAGATTTATTTTGTTTTATCTCCATTCATTTGCATACATGTTTATGAGCTTTATTGTCATATCTTATTATTTATTGTTATGCATGAGTTAAGGGGGAGCTTCTTTGAAGCTTTACTTTAATCCATGCATATATAACTTCATGTGTTTTGTCATCATCAAAAAGGGGAGATTGTTGGCCCAAAGGTCTATCACCTTAGTTTTGATGATGATCAACTCATGAAGTTATGTTTACTAATGATCTTGTGTTTAATTAGTGACAGATTCATTATCAAGATCTTAGTAGGTGCATAACTCAACAAAGGACAAAATATCAAGATTTGGAGCTAACATGGTGTGATCCAAGGAGCTTTTGGATCAAGCTTAGACAAGTCAAGAAGATGAGAAGCCTTCAAGTGAAGACTTCAAGAAGATGAAGACTTGTGTCTAGGTATAAGATTTTGTTTTTGTTTTAGTTTAAAAAAATATGTAAAGGATAGATAGTTGGTGGATTGCTCAAGTATACCATGCACACACACTCTTGATTTAGTTTGTTTTCATAAAAGAATTTTAACCAAAACCAAACTTGTATTCAAGTGAAGATTTCAAGTGTTTTGTTCATTTTTTGGTGTTTCTCATGTACTTATCTTTTAACCAAAACCAAGTTTAGAGATTTATGACAAAAACATAGATATTTCATTATGATTGTGTAGTGGATCATATCCATACACACTATGCCTTAAAATGAATTATAATATCTTGTTTTTGTATTTGAAGATGTTTTGGAAAAACAAAGTTTAGAAAAACATGTTTTGGAAAATACAGTTTTTATTATGGGCCAAATATTTCTAAGTTACAAAAATAGTCCAATCTTTTATAACATGCCTTGATTTTGTGCAAGCATGTTTGTATATCAAAGTATATTGATAAAACTATTTTTGTAGATTTTTAAGTATTTTATGGGATTTTATATGAGCCAAAAAGACAAACTTTTTAATCCCAGAAAAACTGTTTCAGGCTTCGTATAAGTCGACTAGTGACCTTTAATAGTCGACTAATACAGGAGTCGGCCGACCGGGCCGGTCGACCGAAGTGCACAAACGTGCACGCCTTTGTGTACTGGTGGACGGTCGACCGTGCCGGTCGACCGCTCCAGAGAGCAGTGCTCTCTGGAAAGTTCGGTCGACCGCACCGGTCGACCGTGGCTCCAACGATCAGAAATCCGACCGTTGGCGGTCGACCGGGCCGGTCGACCGGCAGTACTGACAGATCCCAACGGCTTAGTTTTCTGGCAGCCTATAAATTGGGGGTCTTGTCATTTTTTTGCTATAAGATTTTAGGAGAGCTTTGAGCCAGTTTTTCCCATTCTTTTAAAAGGGTTTTCTCCACAAATTTGAGTGCAAATACTTCCAATCTAAAGGGAAGAATTTATCAAGAGTGTAAAAGTGATTCTTTGAGTTTTCCTCCGCCTTTCACATCCTTATTTTTCTCACACCACACTTGAGCATCCATTGAATATTCATACTATAGGTGTGTTATAGTGAGAGCTTTTATTGGTGATAAGTGTTTAGATCACCAAGAGATCATTTCTTGTACTTTGAGGAGGCGGACGTGTGTGTCCGCGTTGTTTCGAGTTCGGGTGCGAACTTGTTGTACGAGGTACGGCCTCGGCGAGCCGGTGGGCTTGCGGTGTGTACGGGACTAGAGAGTCCGAGGCTTGTAGGTGTTGCGGCACCGAGGAGAGATCCATTGGGATCTTGCATAGTGGAAATCCTTCGTGTGTCGAAGGCGGGGATGTAGAGCAAGTGTGCTCGAACCTCGAAACATACCCTTGTGTTTGCGATTGCCATCTCTCTCTCTCACTCTTTGTCTCTTGTTATATCTTGCATGTTATTTATTGTGTTCATCTTTATATGCATGATATATTCCTTGTGCTCATATTGATATACTTGCGTGGGATTGTTGCTAACACTTGCATTCAACCAAGAGAGTCAACGCGGCACCTCACCCATTCAAGGGGAATCTAGAGGAGTTTGTCCAGAACCCTTCACGGGGAATTCGGCAACACTCTTGTTATACGTGGTGTTTAGTGTAAAAGTTTTAATTAGGTCATAATTGTTCTTAGCTTCCGCATTATTTGCATCATTTGTCATTAAGTGACCATTAGATTAGCCATCACCTATTCACCCCCCCTCTAGGTGAACCTACATTATGTAGTTTAAATTAGCTCAATTTTGATGATAGCTAACTATTTTATTTAGTGTACATGTTTTATTGCAGGTAGATCACGAGCTAGTTAGTTATGAAAAAAAAGAGTCTAAATCCAAATGATCCAAGTTAATTAAGAGGCGACTTGGCTAACTCAAGTGAAGATTCAAGCTAGAGGACCTTCTATTTATGGTGTAATTGATCTTTAGTTTTTATAGATATATTTGTAAGCCTTTGATTGAGGTGTTAATTTTTGGAAGCTCTAGGACCATTTTATCATCATGCATGCCTCAAATTATTTGAATTTCAAATATTTAAATTTTGTGTCAAAAGTTTTACTTTATGCATTCTTTCTTAGTAATTCTTATCAAATTAAAATTTCATGTATGTCCTAAATTAATGGAGAAAAATAGTTGAAATTTTTTCCTTAATTTATGGTCAAAATATATTTTTTTGGTAAACTTTTTGAATTCGAATTTTGTGCATGCAAGTTTCTTTTCAAATTCAAATTTTCGTGCATGTCCTAAATTGATGGAGAAATATATTTGAATTCTTTCCTTAACTTATAGTCAAAAGTTTTTTTTTGGAAGCCTTTTTGAACTAGAATTTTGGGCATGCATGTTTCTTTTCAAATTCGAATTTTCATGCATGTTCTAAACTAATGAGAAAAAAACTTGGAATTCTTTCCTTTTATTTTGTTGTCAAAACCATTATGTGGAAAGTTTTCAAATTACTAATGTTATGCATGCAAATATTTCTTTTCTTCCACATGTCCTAAAAATAGAATAAGAGAACTATTGTCGCCTACTATTTTAGGAACATCTTTCTCTATATATAGCCTTATTGGAGAGCATTTTAAAAAAAAAATCAACATTTGCAAATCTCTCTTTCTTATTCATCTAGACTTAAAGCTTCCATTTGAAAAATCAACCTTATTTGCGGTTCTACGAGTTGTTTATGGTACATCTCCTCAAGGGGTCAATCTTGATTTTATTTTTGTTACTGGTGCTACCTCAGAAAGAGGGAGGCACATGTAAAGAGGGATTGGCTCATACTCCAAGTGTGTACTTTTTCTCTCAAGTTAGGGAAGTATTGAGTAAAATTCTCAGGCAGAGAAGGGCTTCGAGGGAGTGGACGTAGGCACCTTGCCGAACCACTATAAACGTTGCGTCAACTTCTGCATTTGTTTTCTTATTTCTTGTTAATTATTATTTGTTTTTATCTTTTTAAATATTTGCATTGATTGTTATTTGTGATATGATTATTGTGCATGATGTCGCAAGCTTAGAAATTTAATTTGTTGTTATCACCTTATTCACTCCCCCTCTAGGGTGATTTCAAAAATTACATCATAGCATCCAAAGTGGGAGAAAGGAATCTCCACGGGAGAAACAAACTCCCATGAGGGAAAATGCAACCCTAGTGTACACACATGAATCATAACAATCTAACCTTCATGAAACAATTAGTGCCATCATGTGTGGCCTCCTTATGTTATGAGTGAGTCTTCATGAACTGCTTGTCAAACCTACTGGCCTCTGTATGCCAGCGAAGTCCAGTCATTGTGTAATATGATGACTCAGTAGGCCCTATAAATTTAGCTCAAAAATCCCCTCGCCAAGTGCGGATGGGGAGAGTCAAACCCATAACTTTCTACAAGGGAGGAAGCAGTTCTGCCACTTGAGCTATAGTCAGTTGGCCAATCGGGAGTTTGTTTGGAGACCTAGATTTAAGCAAGTGATTACTCATACAGTAGAAGATGAGCTTAGAAACTTGTTTCTTATATTCTTCATAATGTCAAGCTCTCTCCTACTCCTGATAGTATGATTTGGAAATGATCCAAAGATTTGTTTTTTTGTTAAATCTTATTATCAATTCTTGCCTTTTGGGGGCTGCAAATGTCTTTTCTCGAATAAAATTTGGAAAGCTAAAGTTTATCTGAAGATGAAGTCCATATGTGGTTGCTGATTAAAGAGATTCTAACCATAGACTTGCTTAGAAAGAGGGGAGTGGATCTCAACGATGGTTGTGTGCTTTGCAATAGAAGGCCAGGGTTTGCAAGCCATATATTTCTTAAGCGTCAATTTTCCAAACAGGTAGCTAGCTGCCCTATGTTTAATAAAAACTTCACATAACAGGTTGCCTACCACCGTCTAGGCCTTGTGGACAACTTGGAGAAGAAGAAGAGGATTAGGAAAGAGAGTCGGAAAGAATGGGATTCTTTCCTTGGGTTGTGGAGGAGAGGAATAGGAGAATTTTCAGAACTCTACTTCTTCTGTTGATGGTATTTTTCTGAAAATTAATGCTTTATTGGCATTTTGGAACATATTGAGAAAAGACAAAGGCAAGTAACCAGTCTCTGAGGAGCAAGAGATTAAGGAGGCAGCCGGTTTTAATTGTGAATAAAGTTCTGTAATTTTGATGTACTCTTCAGCCTCTGGCCGTCTTATAATTTTTTTTTTTTTTTTACATTTTATATCTTAATGACATGATTTCTTAGTCTGAGGCTTCACTGGACTCATCCTTTTCTCTCAAAAAAAATGAGCTTGCTATCTTTCTCATTGACTCGTCACTTGGTAAAATTTAAATTAGAATAAACTTTGAAGTAAGAAAAAAAAAAAAAATGGAAATCATAGCCTATTTGGCATGTCATTTTGAAGCCTGTTGAGACTTACGTACTGTGGATCAACAATCCATATGACATAATTGAATCTGGAACCTGCAACAAATTGATGGCTGTTGAGGTCTTGCCGACCCCGCCCATAACGTGGATGGTAGGCTGCTATGGGGTCTGGTCGGATGCCTATACCATTGTAACCACACTCGAACCCGAACCCATTGCGGGTACCTCTTGGGCCCAAACAAGACCCGTTTTGATGAACTGCTGGTTTTGTAGTGAAACCAGCTAGATGTCCAGAACACCAGGGATTTTTAGCAAACCTGTTGTTTCAGATCGTTATTTTTGTTTATTGTGATATTCGTGCTCCCATTATTGGTTTGCTTAATGGTGATTGATTGTTTGGTGTTTGGATTCTTAGGAGAAAATGAAAGGTTACTCGATCAATCGTGGCGTAGTCAAGCATATATTGACAAAAATAAAACATTAGAGGAGAATACACAAATTTCACATAATTAAACAGCCTAAGTCCACATGAGACGGAGGAGATCTAATGTACTATAATATATTCATGAAAAATTAGCCAAATATGCAGGCAATTAATTCACACATATTTAAACACTCGAACAAGAAAAAAAAAATCCATTCCCCACAAAAATTCATATATTAGGTCATCCAGTAATTGAATCGCATATAGACTGAACAGACTATCAATATTACTTCATTCCTAATTCTCAAAGTACTATATGACTGCATAAGTTAAAAGCAGACATGCATGAACACAAGCAAAATTAAGAGAACTATTGAACTAAAAGAGAATATATGATCATGTAAAAAATGTGCAAAGAAAAAAGGAAATATATTCAAGTAGAATCAAACCAAAGATGAACCCAATTGCATACCTCACTGTGCTCAAGAGATCGAGGAAGATCAATTAACCACTTCAAATTCAAATTAGGGTTTTCAGCTCCCAAACCCTAAAGACAATTATGATCATTTAGAAACTGAGAATTGACTAAAAAGAAGAGAAGAAAATGGTAAGTAATGGAGAAGAAAATGGCTGTTGAGCTTCCGAGTGGTGATCTCTGGCCAAATCTAAGGTGCACGTGTACCTTAATTACCAGCAGGAAAAATAAATATAATAATAATTATTAAACTAGTATAGGGTGCCACCAGATACAGATTATCTGCGTTCGAATCCATCTTCAATATGGATGCGGATATTATTTTTTCACATCTGTCAATATTCGCATCCGTCTTCGTATTCAAATGTTAGGTGCGGATACGGATATGATAAAAACAATATCCTATTTAGATCTGATCCGATATATGAATCTTCGGTGTTTGATAACGATATCTGCATGAAAAAGATTATTCTTCAATAGAATAAGACATTATATTTTGATATTTTGAGTTGGTGAAAAAATAATAGTAGAAAATATTCGATTCTTGCAAAAGTAGCACGAGATATTTTGAGTATTTCGACATCAACCGCGGCATTCAAATTGACATTTAGCACTGAAAGTCGTGTAACCTATTGCTATAGAAGCCGAATGACAATGCATACGATAGAAGTTTTGATATGTACACAATAATTGTTTGTTTCTTCTTAACAGGAATCAATCTGACAACTATTCAAGATCACTGAAATATCAACAATCTAATTGGCCAGGTCGGCAAATATTAGGTGAGAGGTTTTCCGTTCAATAGAACGTTCCTTAATTTAAGAACCACCTTTCAATTTCCTTCCTTGGTTAAACACCAATTAGACTGATATAAATCAGTCTCAATATACTGAATATCAGTATATCTCCTGTATAAAGAAATTAATTCACTTATACAGTACTTGGAGTGAGGTACGCTTAAAGCGAATCTCCTTAAGACAATTACGTCTCCCGCACCGGTGCTAACGGGTTACTGGACGTTGGTCTCCCAAGATACAACACTCCACGGTATTTAGATAGCACACCGTACGGTCGAACCGTAATTAACCAGTACCTTCACAGGATCGTTGAAGCAGCGGGACAAAGACAAATTTCGGAAGAATATTTGCCTTTACTTTGGAGGAACACCACTGTAGAGGAAGAAGGAAGGTTGAAGAATATTCTTCTTCAGAAGTCCCAGACTCAGACAACAATTCTATTAAAGAATCTGTTGAATTTTCTGAGCCCTCTTTCAGAATAAATTTTTGCAGAATCTCTTTTGGAAGTCGCTTCGGAAACTGACTTTCCCACTTCCCGTTGGAAGTCACTTCAAAACTCCACTTCCCAGTTCAGAACGCAGTAACTCACTTCCAGTTCATAACTCAGAGAGAGAGAAGAGATTTTCGTTTTTGGTGTGTTTAGAATGAGAAACTGGAGCGCTATTTATAGCGCTCCAGGAGGGGCCAACGGGTCCGAACCTAACGAAAGGTTGCAACGGTTCGGTCTGAACCGTTGCAATGGTTCGACCCAACAGTCGTAACTGTTGGCTGTCCAACTAGAGGGGTTCGAATCCGGATAGCGGGGCGGGTCTGTTGGCGGGCCGGTTCGGATCTGGATAGCGGAGCGGGTACGCTTCGCGTAACCCATACCCGTGAGACCTGATTCAAAAAGAATCAAGCCGGGTAGGGAACCCGAACCCGAACCCGAACCAGAAACCAGAACCGGTCCCGAACCCGGGCCGAACCGGCGCCGGCCGGCCAGCCGGCCGCCGCCAGCGGCAGTGCGCGCATGAGCGGGCATGGTTCCCTCCGAATCGCGCGCGAAAACTCCAAGTACCCAAAGGGCACGCCTTTTGTTCTCAATTTTCACTATTTAAACACTACGAACTTCTATCCCATGGCCAATGTGGGACTAAATGCTTTTAGTTACATTTAGTCTCATTTTGGCTTTGAATTAGGCAATCTTTAGACTTGAATATCTCATTCATTCGAAGTCGGAATTGAACATGTGAATATACCACGTTCATCCCCTATGGAAGGAGAACACACTCCAACCATCATCCAATTGATTCGATCAACGGATCTCGCCGTAATTCAATTCAAAGATTCACATATATATTCTTCATATTCCAACAATCCCCCACAATGAATGGAGATTTAAGGAAATGACACACAAAGAGACTGACTATATTGTGAAAGGTACTTTAGAAAAGAAACTACATCAGGATAGGTGAACTAAGTCTTGAACCTTCCATAGCGAAAGATTTATCGGACTTACTGGCTAATCAGTGAACTAGGTCTTGAACTATTAGCCGTTAGTGTAAGCCAAGTCAACAAGCTTCACACAGTGACTTTCCAAATCAACTTTGGTTCTCGGTTGTGTCCGTTTTGGCCCTGGACATTCTTGGTTTCAGAGAGTATCTTTAGGGAATAACAGCCTCCATCGAAATTCCAAAAGAGCCGACCCAACTCTATACTCACATAGGTGATCGTCCTATTAAGAGTAGTCTACTCTACTCCACTTGTTTAATAACAAGATATAGGCATCATTAAAAGCATTAAGCTTATCCTTAATCCACTTATAGAAAAGCACTTATGTGCACCTTAGGAATGGATTGGAGTCAAGCTCCCAAGTGCTTACTTGCTGAGTCAATCATAACTAGTTTTTTCTCTTGAACTTAGTCCGTGGGATCTCCAGTCGCTAAGTGAGGTTTCCATTAAGCTGATTCGGTAAGGTTAGGCTTTTAGACCCATTCCCCTCGATGCGCAGTTTATACGCTCTCCACTTAAACCTTTAGTAAGCGGATCCGCTAAATTATCCTTTGACGATACAAAGTCAATAGAGATAGTTCCATTTGAGAGCAACTGCTTCACGGTATCATGTCTACGACGAATATGTTTAGACTTACCGTTGTATATAACATTTTGTGCCCTAGATATAGCTGCTTGATTGTCGCAGTGTATACATATATCTTCCAAGAATTATCGAAGCCATTCTGCTTCTTCTCCGGCCTTATCTAAGGTTATGAATTCCGATTTCATAGTGGAACGGGCAATACATGTTTGCTTAGAAGATTTTCAAGATACCGCTGCTCCTCCTAAAGTAAATACGTATCCGCTAGTTGATTTTGATTCCTCAGAATCTGCAATCCAATTAGCATCACTGTATCCTTCAAGTACAGGTGGATACTGTCCTTATCTTAAGGCATATTCCTTAGTATGAGATACGTAACCCAATACTCGTAGTAGAGCGGTCCAATGTTGATCACTAGGATTACTAGTGTATCTGCTTAACTTGCTTACAGCGTAAGCAATATCGGGTCTAGTGCAATTCATCAAATACATTAGACTTCTGATAATCTGAGAATACTCCAACTGGCGTATTCCAGTTCCTATATTCTTATGAAGGTGGACGTGTGGGAGAAAAAGATTTGTATTCTCCTTTATCCCATGATCCTTGAATCTTTCTATCATCTCATCCACGTAGTGAGATTGAGATAGACTGATTCCATCTGGTGTTCTGGTGATTTTAATTCCTAAAATTACATCAGCAACCCCTAGATCCTTCATGTCAAAACTGTTGGATAACATTCCTTTAGTGGACTTAATAATTTCAATATTAGTCCCAAGTATCAACATATCGTCTACATAAAGACAAACATGATACATGCATTTTCAACTGTTTTCGTGTAAACACACTTATCGCATTCATTGATAGTGAATCCATCTTTGATCATGACACTATCAAATTTCTCATGCCATTGTTTTGGAGCCTGCTTTAGACCGTATAAGGATTTTATTAATTTACACACCTTGTGTTCTTGGCCCTTGACTATAAATCCTTCAGGTTGCTCCATATATATCTCTTCATTTAATTCACCATTTAAGAATGCAGTCTTGACATCCATTTGATGGATATCTAAGTTATGCAATACTGCAATTGCAATCAACATCCGAATGGACGTTATTCTTGTTACTGGTGAATAAGTATCGAAGTAGTCAAGTCCTTCCTTTTGTCGATAACCCTTGGCTACTAATCTAGCCTTGTACTTATCGATAGATCCATCGGGTTTTAATTTTCTTTTGAAAATCTACTTACACCTAATTGGTTTACTGCCAGGAGGCAAGTTTACCAATTCTCAAGTATGATTACTTAGTATGAATTTTATTTCGCTATTTATAGCTTCTTTCCAAATTTGTGCTTCTGGGGTTGACATAGCCTCTTTAAATGTTTGAGGCTCGCTTTCAATAGCGTATGCTATGAAATCTGGACCAAAAGATTTTGAGATTCTTGATCTCTGACTTCTTTTTGGTTCACTTTCCGCATTAACAATCGGTTCCTCGGGGCTTTCGTCCCTGAATGCTATCTCATGTGTTCTTTTCCCAGAAGTCTTATCTGTTTCCTGTATATATGAAAAATATCTTCAAAGAACACAGCATCTCTAGATTCGATAATCATGTTTACATGAATATCTGGTATTTCTTATTTATGAACCAGAAATCTGTAGGCACTACTATTCAAGGCATAGCCTATGAATATGCAGTTCATAGTTTTTGCTCCCAACTTAGTCTTTTTAGGTAATGGTGCTAGCACTTTGCAAGGCACCCTCACATTTTGAGGTAATAGTAAGAAGGTGCCCTTCCATGCCATAACTCAAATGGTATAAGACCAAGTTTCTTGTGGGGTACTCTATTTAGAATATAATTTGCAGTTAATAGAGCTTCCCCCCACACGTTCTGCGGAACTCCAGAACTTACGAGCATGGAATTGACTATCTCATTCAAAGTTCTGTTCTTCCGTTCAGCAACTCCATTTTGCTGAGGAGTATATGGTGCTGTTGTTTGATGGATTATACCAAATTTAGCACATAACTCATTAAAATCATTTGATTCATATTCTCCGCCTCTATCGGATTTTAGAATCTTGATTTTCTTGTTGAGTTGATTCTCAACTTCGGCTTTATATGTTATAAACAAATTTATTGCCTCATCCTTATTGTTTAAAAGATACACATGACAGTATCTTGAACAGTCATCATAAAAGTAATAAAATACTTTTTACCGCCTCTAGTTGGCATAAACTTCAAGTCACACAGATCGCTATGAATTAACCCTAAAGGTTCTGTATTTTGATCTATTGAGTGAAATGAATTTTTCGCCAACTTAGCCTCAACACAAATCTCACACTTGTAAATTTCTTCCAAGTTGAGTTTAGGAATATATCCTAGATTTGATAAGTTCTTTAATGACTTGTAATTTACATGTCCTAATCTAGCATGCCACAAATAGGAGACTCAAGCAAATAAACAGAAGATTTTCCTTTATTTATAAGCTTTGTGTACAAATATACAGACTTTTATCTACCACTGCAATATTGGCTTTAAAAAGTCCGTCAACATGATAACCCTTTCCCACATACATCCCTCCCTTAGTAAGTACAAATTTATTTGATTCAAAAACCATTCTAAATCCTTTCTTACTAAGTATTGATCCAGATATCAGAGTCTTGCGAATATCTGGAACATGTAGCATATCGTTCAGAGTAAGTTCTTTCCCCAATGTCCACTTCAGGATGACCTTACCTTTTCCTTCAACCTTTGAGACGGCTGAATTTCCCATGAATAGTTGCTCATCTTGCTCTAGTATTTGATATTCAGAGAATAATAATTTCTCAAAACAGATGTGCCGAGTAGCTCCAGTGTCTACCCACCAATCCTTATTGTTGGTCGTCAGATTCACTTCTGACACTACAGCTGAAAGGCTTGGCGACTCATGGTCGGTCAAGTTTGCCTGTGGATGGCTTTTCTTGTTCTTTTTGAGAAGGCTGCGACATTCATTTGCCTTATGCTCCTCTTTGTTACAGATGTAGCAGGTTCCCTTGAAGTGCATGTTCTTGCCTTCTTGACCTTGCCTTTGTACCCCTGGGAAGTCTTCTTCCGCTTTAAGCCTTTGGAAGTAGACGCTTTCTCCTTTGAGTCTTCGATCACATTGGCTTTTGCTTCATAGGAGTTCTTACTGCGCCTTTTCTCGGACTTTCTATTGTCCTCCTCGATTCGAAGCCTCATAATGAGATCTTCCAACTTCAACTCCTTTCGCTTGTGCTTCAGGTAGTTCTTGAAATCTCTCCACGCAGGTGGGAGTTTCTCCATGATAGTACCAACCTGAAAGGTTTCAGGTAGAATAATACCTTCGGCTTCTATCTCGTGCAAGATAAGTTGGAACTCTTGCACCTGACTGATTACAGTCTTGCTGTCCACCATTTTGTACTTTAGAATCGTCCTACGACGAACTTCTTGGTACTAGCATCCTCAGTCTTGTACTTCTTATCAAGACTGGCCCATAACTTCTTTGCCGTTGTGATAGGACTGTAGACATTGTAAAGAGAGTCATCCAGTCCATTTAAAATATAATTTCGGCAAAGAAAGTCACATTGAGTCCATGCATCAGTTGCGGGCTCTGGTGGATCTTCTTGCAGGAATCTGGCCAGATGAAGAGTGGTCAAGTAGAAGAGCATCTTCTGTTGTCACCTCTTAAATTCTGTGCCGTCAAATTTTCCTGGCTTCTCCGGCTTCGGTTAGGAAGTGGAGTTGGCATCAAAGCTTGTAGCTGCATGTTTGGTGCCTTACTTGAGCTATCTTGATTAGTCTCAGACATTTTCTTCAAGTTCAAGCAGAATAGAAGTAAGAAACTTCAATACATAATTGTCTTAAGATTGTTGGTTTCTGCTTAATAGGAATCAATCTGACAACTATTCAAGATCACTGAAATATCAACAATCTAATTGGCCAGGTCGGCAAATATCAGGTGGGAGGTTTTCCGTTCAATAGAACGTTCCTTAATTTAAGAACCACCTTTCAATTTCCTTCCTTGGTTAAACACCAATTAGACTGATATAAATTAGTCTCAATATACTGAATATCAGTATATCCCCTGTATAAAGAAATTAATTCACTTATACAGTACTTGGAGTGAGGTACGCTTAAAGCGAATCTCCTTAAAACAATTACGTCCCCCGCACTGGTGCTAACGGGTTACTGGACGCTAGTCTCCCAAGATACAACACTCCTTCACGGTATTTGGATTGCACTACCAAATCACCGTACGGTCGAACCGTTGTTAACCAGTACCTTCACAGGATCGTTGAAGTAGCGAGACAAAGACAAATTTCGGGAGAATATTTGCCTTTACTTTGGAGGAACACCCACTGTAGAGGAAGAAGGAAGGTTGAAGAATATTCTTCTTCAGAAGTCCCAGATTCAGACAACAGTTCTATTAAAGAATCTGTTGAATTTTCTGAGCCCTCTATCAGAACAAATTTATGCAGAATCTCTTTTGGAAGTCGCTTCGAAAACTGACTTTCCCACTTCCCGTTAGAAGTCACTTCAGAACTCCACTTCCCAGTTCAGAACGCAGTAACTCACTTCCAGTTCAGAACTCAGAGAGAGAGAAGAGATTTTCATTTTTGGTGTGTTTAGAATGAGAAACTAGAGCGTTATTTATAGCGCTCCAGGAGGGGCCAACGGGTCCGAACCCAACGAAAGGTTGCAACGGTTCGATCTGAACCGTTGCAATGGTTCGACCCAATAGTCGCAACTGTTAGCTGTCCAACTAGAGGGGTTCGAATCCGGATAGCGGGGCGGGTCTGTTGGCGGGCCGGTTCGGATCTGGATAGCGGAGCGGGTATGCTTCGCGTAACCCATACTTGTGAGACCTGATTCAAAAAGGATCAGGCCGGGTAGGGAACTCGAACCCGAACCAGAAACCAGAACCGGTCCCGAACCCAGGCCGGACTGGCGCCGGCCAGCCGCCTCCAGCGGCGGTGCGCGCATGAGCGGGCATGGTTCCCTCCGAATCGCGCGCGAAAACTCCAAGTACCCAAAGGACACGCCCTTTGTTCTCAATTTTCTCTATTTAAACACTACGAACTTCCATCCCATGGTCAATGTGGGACTAAATGCTTTTAGCTACCTTTAGTTCCATTTTGGCTTTAAATTAGGCAATCTTTAGACTTGAATATCTCATTCATTCGAAGTCGGAATTGAATATGTGAATATACCACGTTCATCCCCTATGGAAGGAGAACACACTCCAACCATCATCCAATTGATTCGATCAACGGATCTCACCGTAATTCAATTCAAAGATTCACATATATATTCTTCATATTCCAACAATAATATCATAGCATGTATCATATTTAATATTGTTGTAAATGAGATGAAAAGTAACATAAGTATATCTGTTTAGCTTACCTTTAATCGTATCCATTTTTACATATCTGACTTGTATCCACATCCAATTCACTAATATCCAATCCATATCCAATATCTGATTTTGGTGGATACGAGTATCATTTTTTCACATCTGCCAATATCTGTATCCGTATCCGAATGTTGGATGCGGATACGGATATGGTAAAAACAATATTCGATTCGATGGGACTCCTAAGTATAATGCTACTATTGGTGGGAAACTGATTAATCAGTCAGGAGGAGGAGAAAATGAGACAAGATGAAGGAGGAGGAAAGAAAAAGAGCTGAGAGAAAAAGAAAGAGAGGGTCGACCCTGCTCTCTCTCGGATGAAGACGGACGGACGGATAACATTTATATTTGAGTAACAGGAGAACACCTCTATTCAATTAGTTTTGATTAATGGATGCATTGTTTTGAAATCTGAATTGGATTAACAAATTACGCGCAACGAACCCCAATAATATTGATAATATTATTACAAACGAACGCACCCGTCACATTAATAAGTTTCGTTATCAAGAACAATAAAACCCCTTTTTATACTGCAATTTGCAAATTGAGTTCCTTTATTTAATTCTAATTCGATCAACGAAAAAAATTACAACTTTTTTGGTAGAATACCCCACCTTAAAGCGGGAGCACACGCCGGCGAAGATTCGCCGGCCGCCGATGCCGTCGAGATTCACCGCCGCCGTTGGCGGCCCTATCTCAGGGTTTTTTATTTAATTTTTTTTCTTCTTGTTTTTCTTGGTTTTCCTTTTTCTTCTTTTCCTTTTTTTTCCATAAATGGCGTGAAGATCAGCAGTGTGGCACAAGGTCTTTCTTTTTCGGCCTATTTTTTGCCTATTTTTGTGGGCTTTCATTCTATCCTCAGTCCAACTGCTTAGGCCACAAACAGCATTTACAGGTTGATACCTTATCCCCTCTACAATTAGGGTTGGTAGTGGCCGGAAGTTACCGTAACGGTCTAGACTTATAAAGGCCCATTGGTGCCTCCATCCGTAGCTAAAACGTGTTGACTTGTCGGTGCCCAATTTGAGCCTCATACTTTGACTTCAATTCGGTAGAGAAGTGTGAACATCATTAATTCTCCCTACAACTTCAAAATTTTTATGTAGTAGAAAGAATCTTCATATAGTATCAAAGCAATCCAAATTTAATTCTCACCGGAGATGCAATAAAAAGAAGATTTAAAACTAAAATACTGTTGCGTAAAAACTCATATTTAGGCCCTTAGAAAGGGCATTTGACCTGCGGTAGCATGCTATTATATAAATATAATACAATCAATTTTCATCATAAATTCAGAGTTTTAACATAGTCGTAGGGATCTTAATAACTAGGACTTGTCACTCTGTCTTTTGGTTTGAGAATTAGAGCAAGGATAAGATGACAAATGGTTCAAATGAGAATTGAGATCTAATTTAGATAACTATTAGTTAGTCGTACATTTAATTGTGTCTCCATTTGTGAGACCAATTAGAGCTCCATTTGCGTCCTAATTGGCCCATGTAGTATATGATCAATACAAGTCCAGTCAAAACATAAAAATAAACTGAGCTGTAAATTTCAGGCTCAGATATCACCCAGAATATTGTTTTCATTATCCGTCAAAACTTTTTTTATCGGTCCATCATAACTTGGTCGGCCCAAGGCCTATTATTGACAACTCTACTACAAATTCAGTAGGCGAATCAATAGAATAAACTGTGAATTGTTAAATTTTCGTTCAATTACTAGGGCGCCAGGCACTGTCATGCTCATGCTAATATGGACATGACACGCCAACACATGATAAATTCTTCAAAGCAAACGTGACAATACGTGTAACACATGTTCCAGAGACACGTGTCCTAGGAGACACGACTTTAGAACATGAGTGTTTGTGCTATGTAGTTCAATTAGAGGTAGGAACAACTGTGTTAAGAGTCACCATGATTAATCCTAAAATCCTAAACTACAGAATGTGCACACTTGAGACCTGGAGCACATCTGAATGGCTTCAGCCTTGATTCTTTGCTGGGTGTGCACTTGAGAGAATTGAGATGGACCAGTCACTGGTCATACAAGTCTACAACCGTAGTTGCTTCTCCAAGGAGAAGGCATGAGTGAGCTGTTAGATCTAAATTTATTCCATACAAGATCTACACATATACTGTAAGCCTCTTTATCATGATCAAAGGGAAGGAGGGTTTTAGGCATACCTGATTCCATCGCAAAGGATGCCGAATATTGCACGATCTCGAAGGCGCCGGAGTTGAGGGAGAGGATTCTTCTCTCCAGCCACCAAGTTCTCTTCTTTATCCTTAGAGGAGATGAGAGGCCTCTAAAAGATGATTATTCTTGTTGGTGGAGAGGGAACCCTACTCATGGTATATATAGCATCAAGAAACCCTAGTTCAATTCATCATAGATCTAAGCCTTGATTTATAACACGAGTTCCACACGTGTGATGAGTCCCACATTCTAATTTAAATACACTCATGGCTAAGTGTAATTGAAAACGTGTCTAGACCCAAACCATTTAGGTTTGATCAATTCTTTATTGGGTCAAACAACATAGGTTAAGTGGGCGGGTGCAAATATCCAATTGACTTGATTAGGCCCAAAATAAATTAGACTTTAAAACATAATAAGTCTAACAATCTCCCACTTGGGCCAAGCAAGTCATACTGAATAGATATTATGCATAACTTTATGACGTCAAAACTTTAACCGCCGACAAATCACGTTTCAGAACAATCTGGTCCATTAAGTGCCTGCCACCGAACATGGCGGTCGTTACCTTCTGTATAATCGAGGTAGGACCTTCCACATCACAAGTTTCAGAACCCCTAACGACATAGATCAAATGTGGACGTGTGGCATGGAAATGTCCTCTGATCAAATAAGGTACAATTCCAACTGGTTTTCACTTTATGACTCCAACGAGTCTAGCCTTATGACTCCAACGAGTCTCACTTTATGACTCCAACGAGTCTAACTGCTAATTCAACAAACTCAAATGCGCAAAAGTAAACTTCAAGAAAAGCAGTTATAAATTTATCAGAATCAACAAATATCCATAAAGTGCACTCAGAAATAATGTCTGTTACATAAAATTATCCACTCCCATAAAATCAGGATATCATAATGACTAGTCATCCTCATATGAGCAATATGCTCTTAAGAATACTTTACGTGAAAGTCCTTTAATGAGTGGATCTGTAATGCTAAGAATAATGTCATCACTATCAACAGACAAAATATGATTCTGAACTTTATCATTGATGACAAGAAACTTGATGTCGATATGCTTCGACTTTGCTGAACTCTTGTCACTATTACAGTAGAGCTTTATAGCTCTTATTGTCACAGTGTAGCTGTAATGGCCTCTCGACTAAATCCACCATCTTCCTACAATAAGGAAAATGTAAAATAAAGTGGACTTCCTATTGTCGATACATCCAACATAATCTGAATCTGTGTATCCAATCAGCTGCAACTGATCAGATTTCATGTAGTCTTTTATTGATATCGCATAACCTTCTTGATAGTCTTCCAAAGATCAATCCCATGATTGATCAAGTTTCTATCAAGTTTCTCAACGGTATATGCTATTCTGGATGGGTACAAACTTGAGCACACATCAGACATCCAACCGCCAATGCATATGGAATGTCTTTCATTTGCTCTTTCCGTAGATCATTCTTGGGACATTAGAGTAGACTTAACTTATCTCCCTTGGAGCAATTCTTCATGCCATATCTATCTAGCACCTTATCGATATAGGCCTTTTGTGATAAACCTAATATTCCACGTGTCCTGTCACGTTGAATCTGGATGCCTATCTCAAAAGAAGCGTTTTCAATATCTTTCATCTCAAAATTCTTTGAGAGAAAACTCTTGGTCTCAAGTAGAAGATCTATATCGTTACTTGCTAATAGAATGTCATCCACATATAGCACAAGAAATATAAATCTACTCTCTTTAAATTTATGGTAAATACATTGATCAACTATATTTTCCTTAAAATCAAAGTCGGATATTACTTGATCAAATTTCAAATACTATTGACGGGATGCTTGCTTTAAACCATAAATGAATTTCTTTATTTGCAAACCAAATATTATGAAACTTTCACTTTAAACTTTAGGGTTGCACCATATAGATTTCCTTCTTAATGCTACCATTAAGAAAGGCAATCTTAACATCCATTTGGTATAACTCCAGGTCAAAGTGAACCACGAGTGCCATAATAATCTTAAAAGAATGCTTCATGAAAACTAGGGAGAAAGTCTCCTTATATAATCAATGCCCTCTCTTTGAGTGAATTCCTTTGTGACAAGATGTGCCTTATACCTTTCGACATTGCCTTTCGAATCCCGCTTGGTTTTGAATACTCATTTATAACCAATCGGTTTCTTTCCTTCAGACAACTCTACTAAATCCCAAACATCATTGTCCTTTATGGATTTTAACTCATCTTTCATGGCATTTGACCACTTACTGGAGTGAATGTTGAGTTTGGCCTCATTTAAGGATGCGGGGTCATCCTCTAACCTTATGTCAAACTCTTGCTATTGGAGATAAACTATATATAGTCATTTGCAATGACTGATCTCCTCTCCCTAGTTGATCTCCTAGGCACTTGTGGTTGAGAATTTTCAGTTTCTATCTCACCAGCATGATCTACTTCAGGATGAACTGTATATGTATCTTGTAAGGATGCAACTGTATTTTCATCTTGAAGTGGAACAACTACTTTATCATTTGGAACAATTGTCATGGGTATAACAATATGTTCTTTCTTAAATATGAAATCTTTATGTAGTTGACTCCTACTGTTCTGAATATTCTCAAAAAATATAGCAATCCGTCTTTATGTTCTTAGTGGAGGAATAATAAAACTTAAAGCCTTTATACCTCTCAGAATACCCTACAAATAAACAGCTAACTGTCCTTGAGTCCAACTTCTTCTCATATGGTATATATGGCCGAGCTTCTGCTGGACAACCCCAAACATATAGATGCCTAATACTGAGAGATTTCCCAGTCCATAACTCATATGAGGTTTTAGTTACTGTTTTGTTAGGTATTCTATTAAGGAGGTGACAATCATCTTTAAGGCTTCACTATATGATGACTTTGGTAGAATAATGTGAGCTATCATACTCCTAACCATATCCTTTAGTGTGTGATTTTATCTCTCAGCAATACCATTTTGACGAGGTGTCCCTGATATGGTGTACTAAGCGATAATACCACTCTTTCAGAAATTGACAAATGATTCTGGACATTTACCTGATTCGTTATATCTGTCATAATACTCACCATCATGATCAGATCTAACGGCTTTAAAAATGTCCAATGATTGGGATTTCTCATGGAACAAGTACAGGTACCTATAACGAGAGTAATTGTCTGTAAAAGTGATGAAATATTCATGGCCATTCCAAGAAGCTGTAGGGAATGGACCACAAATGTCTGTATACACCAAATTAAGACACCTGAACTTCGTCTAGTACCAAACTTTCTAATGTTTCTTTAATTAATTTTCACTTAGTGCCTATGCTATTCACATATAGAGATTCAGTATATAAAGCATGAAGTTTCAATTTATATAGCCATCAATCAGAATTCTAGTACCAACAACTTTAGATTTGAAAAGTAGATTAAGCATTTCATTATCAAGAGTGACAGTAAAACTAGATCTATCTAACAAATGAATAGAAATATGATTCCGCCTAAAAGGACGGTACATATAAAGTCTCATCCAAATCTAAAACAAAAAACCAGAATCTAATTTAAGCCTACAAACTCCAACAACTTTAATTGCAACTTTATTTCCATCACCCATGTATGCGTATCGCTCAGCTGGGCTGGGCCTCCTTTGGGTTTGGAAGTTCCGCATTGAATCGCTTATGTGAATTATCTATTCATAATTTATAAAGTGGCACTATAGCTAAATTAATCTCAAAACAAACATAAATATGAGATATACCCGCTAAATGGCCATTTCTGATACTTTATGCATTCCAACTTGAGGTGGCTTACTTTCTTACAGAAAAAAGTATGCAATGACCTTAGGCTATTTTTCTACACTTTTGCCACTTAGGATCAGCCATTGTAGTGATGTTTATGTTCCTCCCTTTAGTTTCACTTTCCTTTTCTTATTAGAAGTTTACCCTGGATGCTAAGTGAGCACTGACTTTATCGGGCATAGCACTTCTAATAGTTATAGGAATAGTGTACTTTATGATCATTAGACACTTCTTGTAAGATCTCTCCTACTTACCATAATTGACCTTTTCTTTACTGAACTTTTATTAGTGATAGTAGAGATCCATCAATCTTTAAGGTGTACTCTAGGTGCATGAATTCAAGAACGATCATTTACGTGGTCTTACCACTTCTTAAAGTTTGTACCATTCAATTTAAACTACATAAGTGTACAATTTCTCATCAGTTTAACATAAACATTACATTTAATAAAATTCTACTGTAATAGCCATAAAAAATAAATTTCAGAAAATGCAACCAGTTTAACCGATAGAGCTGCCGGTTAAACTTTCAGAACAAGTTGTGTCTCTATATGCCAACACTGTACTGGCCCAATATAGATATCCTAAAGTCTAGGTCCTATGTAAGAGAACAGCCTTCCTTTGGGCCGACTGTCACTTTATAGGATTGGTCCTAAAGTTTAAGTAATCTATATTGGCCATATAATATATGTAATGACCCGGCCATAATGACAACCTTCCTTTGGGCCGATTGCCACACGCATGGGCCACACAAATTTATGCATCTATATTCTTGTTCCGCCATCGGACTAGTTGATGAGGGTAATGCAATATGGGCCAATAGTGTGACAACCTTCCTTTGGGCCGATTACCACACATTAAGGTTCTCCCACTTGCATTACCCACATCAAGTATCCGACGCCGTACATAATTCGGCCAAACAATAGTCTTCCTTTGGGCCGGCTATTGTCCGCATGAATTACATACGCAATTAAATAAACTCTTTTATAAATTCTTTAGCTTGAACATGTATATATCTTTATCTGTGTGTTATTAACTGTAATAAACACCAATATTCATCATGCAAGACAATATAAGCAATAAAATATTGATGATAAAGCGGAAGCATGTAAGGGTACACATAACCATGATAAACAAACACTTCAATGCCTTTTTTATGTCAACTAACTACTGTTTTGTCATGTATAGTTCCTGTAATACTGTAGTGCTCGTCAAGAGCTTCGAAACGGCTGTTTACATGCCCAAAACAGAGGTCGTATGAGCCCGTAACGGCTAATTGAAGTTTCTATTGGCAAAACGGGTCTGCAGTGCTTATCGGGTCTGAATCAGACCCGACCCGCAATGGTTAACTTATGGGTTTCCTTAATAGGTCGGGTTTAAATAAACTGAATAAAACCCAATTAGCTTAATGTGAGATTGATTGAGATTAGGTTTCTTTATTTGAGTAGAATTCTATCTCAAAATATCCTTAATAGATTAGAATTATATCTCAATCATAATACCCAAATCAATCTCAACAATCCCAATTGAAAATTAATATGAAATTAATTAGGAGTAAGTTTCCTTATTAGAGTAAAATTCAATCTCTAAATTTTTCCTTTCTTTTAATCCTCATTAATCTCATAATCTTAATTAATTATGAAACCTAAAATAATTAACCTTTTTTTTTTTTTCTCCCTTGTAGTCGCCGGCTCATGGTGGCCGGCGGTTGGTGCCCGCCCACAAGGGGCGGCCATCGCACGCATGCTAGCAGCATGCGTGCACACATGCGCGCTCTGCAGAGAGCATTTGCATCCCCTTTTTTTTTTTTTTTTAAACAAAAATGTGTGCTGCATGCTTTGCTTGCATGCAGCACATGTACATGTTTTTTTTTTTTTTTTTTTTTTTTTTTGATACTTTAAGGCTTGCCAGGCATGCATCCAGGGAAGCCCCTGCATGCATGCGTCCAGCCAAAATTTTTTTTTTTTTTTATTTTTAATAAATCTAAAATAACACACAAATCAAATTTCATAAAAATATATACATGTTAAATTCAATAAAAATCACTCCTTTTTAACCTTTTGATCCAACATATGAGACACAAAAATATTTATTGAATCAAAGGAGATATTTTTATGATATTTATAAATCGAGATCATAATTTCTGTAGATCCCTATGATCTGATAAAGAGGAGGCTCTGATACCAATTGTTAGATCTAAATTTATTCCATACAAGATCTACACATATACTGTAAGCCTCTTTATCATGATCAAAGGGAAGGAGGGTTTTAGGCATACCTGATTCCATCGCAAAGGATGCCGAATATTGCACGATCTCGAAGGCGCCGGAGTTGAGGGAGAGGATTCTTCTCTCCAGCCACCAAGTTCTCTTCTTTATCCTTAGAGGAGATGAGAGGCCTCTAAAAGATGATTATTCTTGTTGGTGGAGAGGGAACCCTACTCATGGTATATATAGCATCAAGAAACCCTAGTTCAACTCATCATAGATCTAGGCCCTTGATTTATAACACGAGTTCCACACGTGTGATGAGTCCCACATTCTAATTTAAATACACTCATGGCTAAGTGTAATTGAAAACGTGTCTAGACCCAAACCATTTAGGTTTGATCAATTCTTTATTGGGTCAAACAACATAGGTTAAGTGGGCGGGTGCAAATATCCAATTGACTTGATTAGGCCCAAAATAAATTAGACTTTAAAACATAATAAGTCTAACATGAGCCTGAATCAGCTATTGTCACTGACTCGAATCTTGGCAAGGCCAGCTAATCAAACCAAGAGACGCAGAGAATTGCATACTCGTTATTTTTATCTCTTTCTACTATTGTATGCAAATTCTTCATAAAATAAATTTTATTTTGAATTCCTCTTCTTCTTCTTCTTCTTTTTTTATTTTTATTTTTATTTTTTGGGATTGGTTGGGGGTGGGGTGGTTTGGGTATCTGTAGATTTGAAAATAGTAGATTTTTCCTTAAAAAGACTTCCCGAAAAATCAGGGCTTATGTTTGCTTTGTAATATAACTAGTTGTGCTAAAAGAGCACTTGGTTAGTCATTAATGGTGCGACATTTATTTGGGATAATCTCAAGAAAAAAGGATGACAGAAACATGAGATTTGCACTCTGTGTGCGACAGGCGACAAATCTATTGGTCATAATTTTCTCTCATGTTCTTATAGTTGTTTTGTTTAGTATAGTTTGGGTTTTATGTTGGATTTCAACATCCCGCAGAAGCCTTCTTTTGTTGAGCACTTTTGGTCTTCGTAGAGATACAGTGCTATTGACAAACACGACAGGGTTCTATGGGATGTTCCGGCTGCGACCATTTTTTAGGGTTTATGGAGGGAACATAACAATAGAATTTTTAACAATATGGTCAGTTCTCCCAACAAACCTTGCACATTGCTCTGCTTTCATTTCTTATTGTAGTCTTCTCATCGCAGGTAGGACAAAAGAGATGGTGACACAGACATTGGGACAGTCTTAGATGGAAGACATTTCAGACGATTCACCGGAGGGAAGTGGTGGGGGGATTTGATGACATGTGATCAGTGCTGATGCGGGCCATGATCTTGTCGTTTTGGACTTTTTTGATGCAGGTGTTTCCTGAGTGACATATTTTTTGCACCCGCGTTTGCATTTGTGTTTTGCTCGAAACAACCATTATTTCTTTTTGTATTGTTCGATTTGAACGTTTTTATTAAACTTTTTAATGAAGTACGGAAGCCTTTCTGGTTCAACTTTTTTTTTTTCCTAAAAAAGAATTTAAATGAATGAAACACCTAGATTAGACTGGTACTCTAAGGAGTCTAAACATCCTGGACAGCAAAACACAAACAATACATTACAGAACACGAATAATACAAGAATTATACGAGTTTTAAACAACATAAATTAAGAATTTCACTGACATGATATTTGATTAGCATTTCTTGTGTAATAAAAAGTTCATGCAAGATATTTCCTTATCTCAGATGGCACAAGCATCACGTGAAGGACAGCAAGACAAAGATTGACTTTTTTTTTTCCCCTCTTGTAGCAAAACAGAAAATGAAAATAGAGAGATTATGATGAGATTCTTGTATGAATAGCATCATGACAAAAAGTAGTTAACCGACCAAAACCACGCAACAAAACAAGGAGAAAGTCATTGCGTTCAGACTCATTTCTTGCGGGGATTCCTGGGATTTAGAGCGGAGAGGGCCAGAAATAGAAGCATCAGGAGATCTAGAGAGCATATGGAACATGAACAAAGAAAATATATATGGGCAATAGACACAGGTATATTTGGCTCCACACGCTTTCAAATTGGATACAAAATAGATATACGTGTCACTGTATCGTTTCTTCATAATTGAATTGTACTCTAAAAAGAATCTCCTCGTGCGTGAGAATAAGAATTTCTCTAACCGAGTGAATAAGCACTTCCATTATGACTTCTAACTGGATTTGGTAATTGGTATTGCGCCTTCCTGAGGAATCTGACACACGCTAATCATCAAGATCAAAATAACAACATCGAGTCAATCACTAACTAATATAGCACGAACACAAAATAAAGAGAAAAAATGAGATTTAACGAGATTCGACAATTTGCCTACGTACCCGAGGCAGAAAGAAGATCTTATTTAGTCAATAGAGTTACAAACTGCTCCGAATATCCAAATTGATCAAACTGATCCAAATAGAGAAGAATTCTCTCAAACAACTAACCTTAAAACTCTCAATAAAAATCACCAATCAAGATTTTCAATAAGGGTACAACATCCTTCAATATACAGTAAGAGAATTTACGAAGAAAAGAAAACCAATAACTCTGAATTGGATCAAAAACAAAATCAGAAATTTTTTTGGATACACCCAAAACACAGTAGCTATTGACAACTCCATATCAGCTATCGACATACTGAGTTGACCCAACTTTCTATTGATCCTCATATCAATAGATTGAGCTAATCTATCGACCACTATAAAAAGTCGGTCGGCAGCTGCATGTCAATTGTATACATACTGAAAACCACAAAGTCTCTATTAGCATATCCGTGTATCCGCTGTCGACCGCGCTCACGTACCTGTCGACCACTACTTGCTCTTCTGGGCTTTTGCCAATGGGTTAAAAATCTCATCCAATAGATTTTAGATCTTCTCCTCACAATTCTCTACCTCAGTAAAGATTTCTCAAATCTGAGCCAAACATCAACGAATCATCATGTCGATTCTGAAATTGGATTAGAAACGAAATTAGAAAACTATTTGGATATGCAAAACACTGTAGTTGTCGACAACTTCATAACTCAGCTGTCGACAGATTGAGCTGACCCAACTTTCTATTGGTCCTCCTATTTACAGACCGAGCTAGTCTCTCGACCGCTATACAAACGTTTGTCGGCAACTGCATGTCGGCTGTCGACAGACCGGCAACCACAAAGTCTTTGTTGGCGTATCCGTATATCCGCTGTCAACCACCCTCACGCGTTTGTCGACTGCTGCCTGCTGCTTCTCTAGGATTTTGCCAGTGGGTTAAAAAACCTATCCAAAAAAGTTTTTACATCATCTTCCCACAATTGTAAGAGTGTCATCTCAATATCCAACAATCACCCTTGGAGGTTAAAATGAACGCAAAGGTTCCTTAAAATTCAAGTGGATTGAAGAAATTAAAAGAAATATGAGATTCCAACATATTATTCTCTTGAGTTTCCTTGTAGGCGTGTTTGAATTCACGAAAGTCGGAGGAAAATGGGAAGCGGGAAGTCGGAGTGATAAATGTGAAAGTGTAGTGAAAAATTGAGATTTGTGGAAACAAGTTTTTCGGTGTATAGTTGCAATGTGAAAGTGTAAGTGAAAAAGTATATTGTATTTTTCGGTGTTTGATTAATAATATAAAGTGAAAGTGAAAAAGTTAACCCAATGTTGATCACAAAATAATATTAAATTAAAGACAATTTCTAAAGTGACATTTTTTGAATTGTAATTGAACTGCAAGTGAGATTTACGTGACATCAAAATTTAATGCATTAAATTACAACTTATTACAAGTGAGATTTACATGATCAACACTCTATAAGTGAAAAATGATAGTGTAAAAGGGAGGTGTAAAAGGAAAAAAAGAAAAGAAGAAGAGGGTTTTTTCATTTTTCATTTCCGCTCTTTTCTTTTTTCGATTCAAAATAAATAAGAAAAGTGAGAAATGAGTTTTCTCACGTCTCGTTTTTCTCTCACTTTCATGAATCCAAACACGTCCATCTTTTGAAAGGAAAATTCACCAAGCCTTAATATTCTTGGAGGTCAAAAGATGAACGCAAAGGTTTCTTAATAATTGACTAGTATACGATGAAAGGAGGGTGTCATCCATTTGAGGGATAAGATGGGAGGAAATAAGTCTTAATATGCTCGATACAACACCAACAAATTAAGCCTCTATCATCAATTTTTGGAGATGGTTACATGAATCATGTTGCTTTCACATTCAGATCTTATGTTATCAAGTCATCTACTTCTTTTCATTTTCATTATTACTGTTAGTTCTTGCAATTCTTTTTTGCTATTACCATCAGCAATCATTAATGTTGACCAAATCAAATTTTAAGAGAGAAGAATTACCAGGCTAAGCCAATCCATTTCATGGAGTGAACAAAAGACTAGTTTGCAATGAAGAAACCACCAAGCAAAAAACTTGTAAAATGAAACAATAAAGCAACACAATCTCACGAAATATTCCTGAAAAAACTCATCCCAAATGTGGCAAAGGCATGCACTTAGGCACCCAAAAAAACACAATGAAACTTTGGGGGAGAGAAATCAAGACGAACATTCAATACAAAAACACCTTAATTTGGTAGATATGCTACCTTGGTTCTATATGAGTGAGTGTAACCTCATTTACAGAATAAACCTTCGCCGAACTGTTTATGGTACTTGACGATGAGCAACCCACTTCAAAGGATCGTCCAGGCCCGAAAGATGGAGGTGTTGTTGGAGGAGAGAGCGTCATTTCTTCGCTTCGCAACATGAGAGCAACCGATGACATTGTAGGCCTTTTCTCCGGATTGTCCTGAACGCAGAGCAAACCGACATGAAAGCATCTCCAAGCTTCTTCTAGCGAGTACGAGTTCTCTAGCACCGGATCCAGGAATTGCATTGCTCTATCTTCATTCCATAGTTTCCATGCCTACGGAAAACACATTTCAGAATTATGTTGCACAAGAAGGCTCCACAAAAAATTTGACATGTACTAAAAAATACTAGATCTTACATGCATTAGAAGAGTCTTGCTGTGCTCCTGAAGATAGGATGCTCCGTTCCGTTGACCACTTAGAATCTCTAGCAGAAGAACTCCGAAGCTAAACACATCAGACTTCACAGAGAAAACACCTTCAGTTGCATACTCTGGAGCCATGTATCCACTGTTCACATTACAAAAATTAAGTCATAAGAAGCAAAGAACTTAAAAACAAAACAAATCAAACTATCCATGCATTTTATCTTCACATCATCATATCGGCGAGTTTATGTTAAAAACGTATATTGGGGTCATTAGCTTATCTGATTGTCCTCCAATTTCTGAAAGTATGAACCTCAGCATTAAGTAAAATTAACTTTTTTGTACACTAGTTATTATCGCTGTTGAAATATCTTGTTTTTGTTAACTTCATCATATTTGATATTGCATGCATTACAACATAAGTCAGTCGATATTGTAGCTAATCAAATCTTCTGTTTTCTTTCTCAAAATTCAATGTTTTCTCTCCTATATATCCACAGTATTCCTCAATTTTTCAACCTGAAATTCTGAAAAAGAAAATTGTAAGGATTCACTTACAAAGTTCCCACAACTCTGCCAGTCTCCACCTCACTCTCTTCACCCTCAAAAATCTTGGCCATACCAAAGTCTGAAATTTTCGGATTCATATCGTTATCCAACAACACATTGCTAGCTTTGAGGTCTCTATGAATAACTTTGAGAAGAGAATCCTCATGAAGGTAAAGAAGACCGCGAGCAATCCCTATGATAATCTGGTGCCGTCTCTTCCAATCCAATTGACACTTCTTGCTTGCATCTACAACGAAATAGGTGGATATATTTCACTTTTTCTCAAAAGAAGAAGAAGAAACAACTAGTTTTGAAGTAACAAACCAAATAGGAATGCATCCAGGCTTCTGTTGGGCAAGTACTCATAGATGAGCAACTTCTCTTCTCTATCAACACAACATCCCAACATCCTCACAAGGTTCCTGTGCTGAAGTTTCGCGATCAGCTGGACCTCGTTCTTGAATTCCACAGTCCCTTGCTTGGATTTCGTCGACAGTCTCTTGACTGCAATCTCCTTTCCTCCATCAATCATTCCCTGAAACACATATGTTCGACAATTTGGTTACTGAAGCAAGATTGTATAGAAACTATATGTACTAACATGAAAATCGGCGAAAAGAATTTTACTTTGTAGACAGGGCCAAATCCACCTTCGCCGAGCTTATTCTCCTCGGAGAAGTTGTTTGTTGCTTCTTGAATTGTACAGAGGTCCACGAATGGCAGGTCTGAGTTTCGTTGGGCCTTGGCTTTAGCTACCTGAGCTTTTCTTACAGCTGCGAGGAAAATTTTTTAGGAGGAAAAAGAAAAATTAAACTCATGCAACTAAAAAAATTTAATTGGTGAAAATTGAAATTAATACCATTTCTCTTCCTCCATCTCCAGCAGTACAGGCAATATAGACAGGTGCAGAAGATGACCACAACCAGGATTGAAGCCATGATCGGCATCGCAGAAGAGCTCGACTTTCCTTCTGAAGAAATTATGATTGGTCAAATCATTGAATTTACAAAGAAAAATACACTTCACCTGTGGGTATCAAGAAAGTGTTCACCTCCATTTTCTGGTGCAGGTGCTGCTGACAGTAATAGACGACGGTATGAGGCTATTCTTAGGAGTTCAGAGAAAGTTTCAGTCGATATCAGAGAATTTGGGTCTTTATTTGAAGGGAAGTGGGTGATGAGAGTGCTACAAGCAGCGAACGATGCATTGAAGAGGAGAACGAAGGAGAAGAGGACTACAAGGCTGAAAAACACAGGCTTCATGTTCATTTGGTTTGCTCCTCTCTCTTCTCTCTTCTTCTTCCTCTTCTCCTCCTCATTGAATGCTTTTGTATGGAACGAGAGAGAGGAGTTGTGTTGGTGTGAATCTGAAGGGGGAAAGAAGTGGTGTGAGAGTGTGGGACCTAGCATTGACTCTTGGGGATCAAATTATAGGAGTTGATGATGCTTTGGTGTCAAGTACTTAAAAGTCCATTAGATTAGACTAATTTTGGGTTATTAATTGTTTAATAACACCTCCCTTTTAACCTAACTAGTGGCCTAGACAAATGCAGCCCCCCACCACTGGATGAAAGTCTTGATAGGATAAGATTAGAGCATCGTACAACGTTTGCTCAATAATTTGTTAGATTCGATTTCAGATTTGAAGTTACCTAGATTTAACCTTTTTTTCTTCTCAGATCTACAAATTTCTCTAAGAATCAATAGAATTTGGTAAGGTTTCTCTGCTGTATATGGCTTAAACTTTTTATCAACAACAGACACGTATAGAATGATCAAGTCAGTTTTGGAAGGAAAGAAATGATTTATCTAAAATTAAACAAAAAAAAAAGCAAGTTGTTAACAGACATGTGATACATGTGATATATTATATCTAGAGTGTTGGGAAATATGAAGAATTAAATGTGAATCTTTGAGTTGAATTACTGCGAGATCCGTTGATAGAATCAATTGGATAATGGTTGGAGTGTGTTCTCCGTCCATTAGGGATGAACGTGGTATATTCACACGTTCAATTCCGACTTCGAATGAATGAGATATTCAAGTCTAAAGTTTGTCTAATTCAAAAGCCAAAAAGGGACTAAAGGTAGCTAAAAGCATTTAGTCCCACATTGAACATGAGATGAAAGTTTGAAGTATTTAAATAGAGAAAAATGAGAATAAAGGGTGTGCCATTTGGGTACTTGGAGTTTTCGCGCGCGATTAGGGGGAAACCATGCCCATACGCGCGCCGTCGGAGTCGGAGCCCGAGCCTGAAGCTTGGGTTCAGGTTCGGGTTCCCTACCTAGTCTGGTTCTTTTTGAACCGGGTCTCACAGGTATGGTTACAGCCGCTCCGCTATCCGGACCTGCGCAACGGCTGACAGGAAACCGCACGCAAACGGTTGCAACGGTCTGTGCGGTTTCTGTCTGGAACGATCCGAAGCGGTTTAGACCGAACCGTTGCAACCGTTCGGATGACTCTGCCCTTCCCGGAGCGCTATTATTTCTTTCATTTTAAAACACACAGCAACACAGAAAAATCAGCGAAAACTCGCATCCCTCTCTCCCTTCTTCTGCAACTCAGAGTCCGAACTGGAAGTGAAGAAGTAACTCAGATTCTGGAGCAAGATTCGCTCTGAAAGAAGGCTCAGAAAATTCAGCAGATTCTTTAATAGAATTGTTGTCTGAATCTGACTTCCAAAGAAGAATACTCTTATATCTCTCCTTTCTCTACAGTGGGTGTTCCTCCAAAGTAAAGACAAATATTCTCCCTGAGATTTGTCTTGGTCCTGCTATTTTGATAATCCTGTGAAGGTACTGGTTAACTACGATTTGACCGTATGTTAATTTGGTAGTGCTATCCAAATACCGTGAAGGAGTGTTGTATCTTGAAAGACCAGCATCCAGTAACCCGTTAGCACCGTAGCGGGGGACGTAATTGTCTTAAGGAGATTCGCTATAAGCGTACCTCACTTCAAGTATTGATTAAGTGAATTAATTTTCTTTATATAGGGGTTATACTGATATACAGTATATTGACACTGACTTATACCAGCCTAATTGGTGTTTAACCAAAGAAGATAATTGAAAGGTGGTTCTGTAATTAAGAAACGTTCTATTGAACGGAAAACCTCCCACCTGATATTCACCGACCTGGCCAATTAGATCGGTGACATTGATTAGTTGTCAGATTGATTCCTAGAACTAACAGACATGTGTATAAACATGTGATACATTGTATCTAGACATGTATACTTTTCTTATTTCATTTTTCACTTCTATATATATTGATGTAATTGTTTTATGAATAGCATACAGAAATTTCTCCTTCTCCAAATTATCACTGTATCAGAGCCTCTCAAATTTTTTCTCTGCTGATCAAAGTTCTCTCGGTACTCTCGAGCCTACGCTGGGCTGTTCTCGCATAGTGTGTGCATAGCGCTGGGCCACTTTCACCTCATACAACATCAGAGTTTTTCTCATCGTCCTTGCGGATCCTCCTCCGTCTTAGCTAAGACCGAGTCCTCGCTGATCCTCTCGCATCCACCGATGTCGGCTCCACCATCACCCATCTTCTTCTAACGTTGTAGAATCCGATCTGAGCCTTCTTGGGTATTTTAGCCCTCTTGCGCTTTCTCATCAATTTAGCCCTCTTGAGCTTTCTCATCAATTTAGTCCTCTTGGGCACTATTTTAGCCCTTTGGGGCTTTCTAATTAAACTAGCCCTCTTGGGCTCTATTTTAGCCCTCTTGGGCTTTTCTTCATACTCAGATGATCCACCGCCCTCCAGCACACCGTCAGTCGAGTTCGAGGAGCTCACAAAAATCTCCTTCCGCTTGATCCATCCGGATCTCGCCCTGCCTGATCTATCCGGATCTCACCCTGCTTAATCCGAAATCCATCCAGATCTCGCCCTCTAATTTGATACCTGATTCATCCGGATCTCGCCCTGCCTGATTCATCCGGTACTCACCTTCTCGCCTGATCCTTCTCGATCTCGCCCTACCCGATCCATCTGGATCTCGCCCTATGGAGCTCACAGCCCTCTCGGACATCTGGATCTCGCTGCCACCCTCGATCGCAATCTGCTCCATCGACCAGTTCAGAAAACCCCCAATACGTTTCGAGAGATTTTGTTCAAACTCTCGATGTTTGATCTACCGTTAGTTTGAGGGGGTGTAAGATACTCTTATCTTTAGATATCTTTATCTTATTGTTAGATACATTTATTTTACTTTATCTTACTACTCGTTTTTTTATCTATCTAATCTCTCTTGTAACTATATATATATTGACGTAATTACTTTATGAATATATATACTGGAACTTTTTCTCCTCCAAAATTATCATGGTATCAGAGCCTCTCTAAATCCTCTGTTGATCGTCGTTCTACGCTATCAATGAGCCTGCGATGGGCCGTGCTCATGTAGCTGTGCCTAGCGCATGGCCATCTCTTCATTTTCGGCTATTGTTGACCTTGACGGTATCTTATTACAACGCCGCTCTCGGCCCCTACCTCCACAGTCGCCTTCAGCCCTCACCCTTCAGCGCGGAGGCTTCCTCCTCCTAGATCTCTCCAGCGACGGCTTCATCATTCCCGCCGTCGACGAGAGACGATCGGCGAGCGATGATTTCACCATTCCCGTCGTCGACGAGAAACGATCGACGAGCGATGACTTCACCATTCCCGCCGTCGATGAGGGACGTTCGACGAGCGATGACTTCACCATTCCCGCCGTCGACGAGAGACGATCGACGAGTGTATTTTCAAACTCTAGGTGTTTGATCCACCGTGAGTGTGAGGGGGGTGTTAACAGACATGTGATACATTATATCTAGACATGTTTATAAATATGTAATAAATTGTATCTAAACATGTATACTTTTCTTATTTCATTATCCACTTCTATATATATTGACGTAATTGCTTTATGAATAACATACAAAATTTCTCCTTCTCCAAATTATCACGTGTATCTACCCAATGTCCCAATAATATCAAATTTGATTCTATACATTCAATATGAAAACTCGAGCTAGATTGGACCGTGTGAGGTCCATGTGCAGACCTGGACTTCGGGAGAAAAACAAAAGTTTCAATTTTCAAAACTATCATGAACTTTTATTTGATTTCAGAAGATTATTAAAATCTTTAAAATTTATAACAAATTACTATAAACTTTCATAAAATTCTGAACTTTTTCATAAAACCACTCTGAAAAATCATCGATCAATTTCTGGGCTTTCGGCAATTTTGTAAAAATCAGGTGAAAATTCATGATAGTTTTCTGAAATTAACACAAAAACATCTGGAAACCCGGATGTGCATCGATTATCGTGTAATAGGTGCCAACTGCCACCCTTTGACAGATAATCCTTGCCATTAGGTGTCAAGATTGTTGTCAAGGGATCATCACAAAAATAAAATTTTGATTTGGAAAAGTTGGACCACAGTGTGGAAAATCAGATTTGGGCAGCGGGCAGGAAGAATCCCTCACCAAACCCTTTTTTTTTTTTCCAGAGCCATGCTCATCACACCAACAATAGGAAAAGATAGAAAAATGTTCATTAAGGACAAGAATCTTTCTAGATTAGAGACTAGTGATGTTAACAACGCTGCATGAGATGATCCATGAGTGATTTAACTATTAACTAATTTAGTAAATGGTACAGGTAGAGTGATGCTGATTCATGATGTTAATTTTGTACTCTTTAGGTTTACGTGAGAGTTAGCTAGCTTTCATTTTCATGGGTAAACTAAGCAGTTGTTTTTGACATGTGGAATGACTTTTCTATGCCATTCGAAAGCAAAATAATAGAAAAAATGAATTGTTAAAAAAAAAAAAAACCTAAGTCATAATTAATTATTTATATAATCACTGGCTAAACAAATAACAAAATCACAACTGATCAAAACCCTAGATTGTAGCAGAGAGGACACAACTTCTAGCAACTTTCATAAATTTTACAACACAAAATAATATAGTAATCTGGTGCGAGTAAGATTTGAACTTTAAATCTCTTATCACATATTAATAATTATTGCTTTGAAGCATACAATCTATGAATAAAACAGTGCTTAATTAGTCAAGAGGGCATCATATTTCTACAATAGACTTGAATAATTGATATTGGCACAAGCCAAATGGGTACACCTCTTTTGATCAAAAGGACATGCGTGAAGTCAAAGGACAAACCTTTGTGGTCTCTGATTCGGTGCTGTGATCTCTCTCTCTCTCTCTCTCTACATGCATGGATTCATTCTTCCATAACGCGTTGAATTTTTTGATATAATAATAATAATATTCATTGTAACTCTGTATTCTTGGGGGACTGTTTAGAGAAAGAAAAAAAGTAACCCAAACGTGTTCAAAAAGTCATGGGATATGTTCACGATGACTATGATTTGGGTTGGAACTAAAAAAACAGAGAAGCAAGATCTTTCATAATAATTCTTCTCAAAGAAAAAAGATCTTTAATAATAAAATTAAATCTTTTACACTGATCATGTTCTTGCATTTGTTTTATACTGTGTTGATTTTATAGGCCGGTAATTAAGCTGTCCCCATAAAAAGAGATCTTAAATTATTATTATTAGATTAAGAAGTGCTTAGGATTAAGTTGTAAGTTATAGTATCATTAATGAATACGTCATAATTTCTTGAGTTATTTGTTACTAATTGAAAATTTCCATAGTTAACTTTTTTCCCCTTCACTTTAGAGTAAAATAGACTCAAAAGAGAGTGACATGCAGAGTTTTATCTGATACATAGCTTAGTCTGTGACGCATATGATAGTTTAAATACAAGGGTACATATTTAATATTTTGTTCATGTTCATAAAAATAGTCCTTTTGGCATTTTTTTTAACCAACTGATTCTACATTTTTTTTTCCGCGCTATTGTAAGAAGCCCAATTATTTTTGGGCCAACTGTAAGTCTTTGCAGCTTCCAAAAAGCCCAGTAGATTCAAATAGATGAGGATATCTCGAGGCAATAATCTCTAATTTTCTCACACTGCGTTTTTTTCAGTCAAAAATAAATAAATAGAATTAAAAAAAAAAGAAAAATCTAAAAGAGAAAGAGAGAAGAGAAGAGAAGAGAAGACAGATCTTTTTTGCGTGCCAAAGTTGAGTATCAAATTGTATATCCCACATTCAAGGTACTACATTATAATAGCAAGTAAAGTTTTGCTTCCGGGATTTGAGCTATCACTATTCATTTATTTTGCATCTTAATAAAGGATTCAACAAGAATATCTATATACTTCTATATGTGCGCGGAAGGTGCCGATGAAACATGATTAATTTCAAAATTAGGGTAGAACTCAAGCAACATGAAGGACAGCTGATTAATTAACCTTATTCTTTCCCTTCTTTAAGTTTTGGAAAATATTGTGGATTTTTATGCTCCTTGAAATTGAAAATTGTACTCTAGTTTCCGATTTGAAATCTTATTTTCTGAATTATTGTACCAAGTACTACTTGATGGAGCCCTGATTCGTTTCTAAATTTGAAAATTGGAATGGTTATTCAATGGGCTTGCTCGAATAACAAATTTTGGGGGCAGACCCCACATTAAGCTGCGAGGTACAGTCTCATTGTCAAATTTCCTATCGCTTTTCTCTTGCAAGTGAGAGAAAACTGACATCACTACTGTAGATGGGCCCGAACTCAAATTTTTGTGGGGCTCACATTCTTTTTCCAACTCCATAAAAACTGCAACAAATAGGAATTAAAATTTAACTCCTTTGGGGCCATGAACAGTGCTTTTCCTTCTTATTTTTTGAGAATCAAACTGGGCCAACGAAAGAGCTTTCTCTAGGAAGATTACAAAATCTTACAAATGTGCAATACTGTGGTTGATCAAAATTTGACCCTCGCAAGATAATGACACGTGTCCCAGCAACCAGGAGCCTCCTTTACTTTGGAGCCATTTCAGAAGCCGCTCTTCTTCCCGAGGACACTTCCATCCCGGCAGCTTCGATACTCTTAACCATCCAGTGCTCTTCTCATTCAGGAAACTTCAGCTCTGCACAAGATAACCTCGGGAATAGATCATCTCTGCTATCCGCCTTCAATTACGCAGCCTGATCTTTCTCCATGTTCATAACATGAAACACCCTCCAGCCTATGCAGTTATGGATAGAGGCGATTTCTCTGCATGCAATCCCAGCAGTCCAGCGCTAACAATCACGATCGTTACAACAAAACTACACGTGCAGATCATGTGATTACGAGGATCGCACCCATACCATCCGCCCCCATGCACGCAGATCAGATCAAGTATAAATAAATCTTCTCCTACAACGAGAAGAAGGCTTTTTTTTTTCCTTTTTTACAAAAAAAAGCAGCGCTAAGAGTGTGGCATACAATCTCTGTAAATCAACCATTCATTATAATGTATTCTTCTCTTCCTCTCTGTGGTTTTTTTTCGATTTGGGCTTCCACATAAAATCTTGTGTCTCTCCCTTTCTATGCTGTGTATTATCTTTACTCACACACTTCCCACTTTCTGACTCTCGCTTGTGGTGTGAATCGACCATCTGATCACTCGCGACGAAAAATCTCTATCACAAACTGGTGCTTTTTGTTGAGATTTAAGTCCTAATACTCAAATATTTCCCTACCAAACTCATCCTAAAAAAGCCTCTTCAACGAGCCATGGCCTCAAAAAAACAACCGACCACCGGTGACAGGACCATCTCCAAACGCAAATCTATTGCCACCGATGGGGGTATCATCCCCTCAAGCAGCTTTAACCTCAACCCCGTAGTGGAGAGATTGTCTTTGCACCTTCACAAGGGGCAGCCAGAGACATCCACTCACCATCAGTGTACGAAAGCCAACTCATCCAATTTTTTGCTGACATGAAGGAGGAGATAGTGAAGTAGCAGGCCCTTTTTGACCGCGAGTAGGAGCAAGCAGCATGATCGAGAAAATGTGGTCCGTGAATAGGAGGAAATGAAGTGTCAAAACGATCAACTCCTCGCCCAGATCACGACCCTCCAAAACACCCGAGGGCTGCCTCCATCGCAAGAAAGGCCCACTACTATCTGTAGACTGTCTAAAAATCATTGAAGGTAAGTCATCAAAAAATAAGAGTCTATACTCCAGACGCGAGGCTAATCATAACCACTCGTATAAAGTCAAGGCGCAGAGCATGGAGCCTGCGCCTTAGCATTAGTATAGTACCAAGACGCGAGGGCCGAAACTCGCGTCTAGCAAAGTTCGAAGTCAGCATCTGAAACGCGAGGCTCGAAGCCCACGTTCTGACTACAGAGAAGCTCCATATCTCGGTTATAACTGCCCTCATTACTGGGTCAATTATTGCCCACGTAAAGAGGGGAGTTAACCTCCATTATGGAAGGTTTTTAGGGGACAGTCTTACCCCGTGAAACCTTATAAATAGTTCAGCTTGCTATTGAAGAGGGGCCGAAAAATTCTTAGTCGGGAGTTTTAAAAAAACCAAAATCTTTAGCTGAGGAATACAAAAGAGTTCAACTCTTCTAACAACTTGCTGAACATAAGTTTGTTCTTACCTCAAATCTCTTTGAAATTTTGTTAGACAGGAGCTGTGTTACTCCGTCCATAATCCGAAGAGAAGATTCCCAGAAGATTGTGACGTTCTCCTAGTCAACGAAAAATAAGATTCACTTTTCACCGCTACATCAAGAACCCAACATTAAAAAAAGAGAAGATTTGAGCTTGAATATCTTCTCTCTTGTAATCATAATTTTTAAGGTTGTTGTAATCTTTCATTGATTAAAATAAATTTTATTACGACCCTCCAAAATTTTCCTGGACTTTATCTCTGGGAAATTCCAAAGACACAAGTCTCTAACGTCAACGCCGACTTGGCATTTAAAGATCCAACATCATCTTCAAATGGATTGCATGTGACACTTTGGAGGCTGCGCCTTGAAGTCCGCGTCCATTCACAAGCTTGGAAGCTGCGCCCTGAAGTCCGTGTCCATTCACAGGCTTGAAAGCTGCGTCCTAAAGTCCGCCTCCTCTAAATAATCCAGGACCGCGTTCCTCAACAATTCAAGGCAGCGTCCAGAAGTCCGCAACCTTTCACAAACTTGAGGGCCGCAAATTGAAGAAGCCAGAACCGCGTCCTCTCAGTGATCCTGAAGTCTGCGTCCTCTCAATGATCCAGGACCGCGTTCCTTCATAATTCAGAGTCGCGTCCAGAAGTCTGCGTCCTTTCACAAACCTGAGAGTCACGACCTCTTTGTCAAATTGAAGAACGCAGGTTTGCGTTGCTCTCAACAACTCAGAAATGCGTCCTCTCAAAGGGACAGAGCCGCGTCCTCTTAATAAATCAGAGCTGCGTTTCTCTTGACAAATTAGAGCCGCGTCTCCACTACAAACGAGAGTCGCGACTATGAAAGCTGAGTTTATCCAAGAAATAAAGAGTCCGTCTAATTCTCAAAGGCAAAGAAAGAATAAAGACGGGACAAAAATTTGACAAATTTTATTATTTGATGAAAAAATGATAAACACTCTCTTATTTGACAAGTAGAGTGTTATAAAAAATGGGAAAATACAAAAGGGAAGGAAGCTAATAGTCCTGCTCCACCAAAGAATAGATCCATTCCCGAAGGCGCTACATCTCTCGCTGGCGTGCCTTCTTGACTTTCGGCTAAGCTTGAACCCACAACTCTTTCTCTGATAGGAATATCTTCGTAGCCAACTGTGTCTAAAGAGTCTCCAACCAAGAAGAATGGGCAGTAAGATCTTCTTGGACCTGTTTCTTGGCAACCTGCGACAACAAGCTTCTGCTCATTGACTTGAATCAAAGTTTGCGCCTTAGCAATAGTTGCCTGAGCAGTGGCAATGACTTGCTCCGCACTCTTGGTGATGATCTCGGATTCCTTCGAATCGTCAACCAACCTTTGATAGTCGACTTGGAAGTTATGGAGATGATGGGCCTCTTTAGCCATCTGCTCCTCCATCTCTTTTCGCTCGTGTTCTTGAGCGGCGAGGAGCTTACTCAGTGCCAACCGAGCCTCATCCATCGAGCTAGCCTTTTTCAGGGTCTTTAGTTCCCTCAGGCATATCCCCAGCTATTCAACCAGCATCAAATACGCCCTAACTTGCTCCAGACTTTCAGTGTAACAGATGTTCTCTATCTGATTTTCAAGAAGTATCCGGGCAAACTCAAAGGAACTTCCCCCAGAAAGGACCAACTAAATGCAGGACTTCATGGAGGCAAAAAATTGTTGCACCATTTGATGCGCTAATTCTTTCATGATATCGGTGGCTAGAGATAACCCTACTGATGCACTCGCGGATCCCCTTTCTATGATAGTACGGGTAATATCCACAGAGATGGGAGCCAACTCAACTTGTATAGGGATAAGGCCAACAGCAGGCCCTTGCGGTGCTGAGGTCGTAGCCAACACCTCCAGAACAGTCGTTGTGGTAGCCTCCGCAGCAACAGAGGCAGTAACAAACTCTACAGCACTGGGTTCACCGGCCGAAGTTTGAACTGTGCTATCCTCTGTGCCAATGCTCGCCATGGGATACTCTACTTGAGCTACCCCGATACTCTCTGCAATCATAACATTAATGTTAGTGATAACGATAAAAGAGAGAGTATACATCACATTTTTATTCCCTTACCAAGCTGAGGTTCTTGTTGACACTCAAAAAAGACAAAATCTCAGACAGCTTTTTAACCAGCTTGAATGATGTCTAACTTGTCGACATTTATAAAACACAAGTCGCAGGCAAGCTGACGACCAGTTTCTATCCATCCCCGAGGGACAAATCAGTGACTTGGACTCTACTGATCCAGTGAAGCTGACAGTAAACCAATGTTGCCTTTGAAGTACCTAAGCAGGCCTAAGATGCTTAGTTAGCTCAACACTCAGCATCGCATGAGCCCAAGGGGATAGCCTCAACTGAGAGGCTAAGTTTGTTTGGATTCGCCTTGAAGCTCTCCACAGAAAGCTAACTTACAGGTTCGCCTGAAGCTAAATCTAGCTTCGCCGAAAGCTTTCTTGATAGTTTCGCATGAAGCTCTTCATAGCTCCACAGAGAGCTAACTTACAGCTTCGCCGGAAGCTAATTCTAGCTTCGCCAGAAGCTTTCTTGATAACTTCGCATGAAGCTCTTTATAGCTCCACAGAGAGCTAACTTACATTTTCGCCTGAAGCTAATTCTACCTTCACCGGAAGCTTTCTTGATAGATTCGCCTGAAGAGGTAGCTCCGCATGAGGAAAGTAACCGCCCTACTAAGTTAGTGGGGGAAGTTAATGGGTAGTTACACCCATAATTCCTCATTAAGAGGAGACAATTAAGGGAATCATAACTCCCTATTGAGCCTTTAAATAGCCCACTAGTAGGTTAGGCTCAGGGTATTAAAAAGATTCAAATCCAAGAGGCTTTTTAAAGAGCATATGCTTCTTTGGTGGCTTCAAAGCTTAAGCCAACAAGAGATCTACTCTCTCGCTTCCAAAAATTCAGAGAATCACTTCTCTAATCCTACAAGGATAAATTCAGGGTGTTAATGTCCTAAGGCCTTCCTCCCTTTCAAGGAATCTTCGAAACCAGGCGAAAAGGAATTCCCAAGCAATAGCATTCGAAGATCGATCGATCGCTTCATCAACGGGACAAAGTGATTGCGCACTAATCAGACTCCCACTGGTACACTTTTTCAGAAATCTCAGAGGAGATCTACCTGTAATTTCCATCTAATTACTTGTAATTTTGCTCCTCTACCTTTTTTGTAAGTTTCCTACGAAAAGCGATATTTTCAATGGAAAACAATATGGCGACTCCGCTAGGGACTGTATTCTCCACTGCTGAGAATCAAGTGTCACAATACGATGATCAGACCTTCGGATCTATTGCTGAGACGCCGGTCATTCACTTTGACCAAGAGAGGTTTGAACAACTTCTCTCTGGGGGTAGCACAAGCCCCCTACATGCGCGTAAGCACAGGAAGGTCAGCGCAACTAAAACTCCTCTGGCTAACTGATTGTTATTCATTTTTGCATCATTTTCCATATCCATATCATGCATTATATGAATAAAAATAGGTTTTTTACTCTTTTTCTCTCTATTTTTGCAGGTCCATCATTAATGGAGAGGAGGCCCATAATCCATGGAATTATCAAGAATTAAAAGGGACTAATCAAAGGCCAAAAGAAAAGCCCAAAAAGTCTAGCCCATGATCTGGAGACATCTACGCATGCACTCATCCTTCTAGAAGCTCCAACGTGGCCAGCAGGCTGCAACAGAACGCCAGCAGAATTCGCTGGCGTAACGGCCTAGATTCTGCCGCGGAAACGCGGCTCTGGCCGCGGATCCGCGGCAGGAATCTGGCCGTTGAGCTAGAGATTTATCCGACGGTCCAAATTTGGGAGCCTCCTCTTCTGAAACCTATAAATAGACCATCAGGGCCTCTGCGAGAAAGAGAGGAGAGACTAGGAGAGAGAGCTTGTATTTGGAGAGAGTTGTAGGGATTTTCTCTAGGTTTTTAGTGCTCTTGTATTCTCCTTCTTCCTCCTAGAAATTCTGTAAAAGAGAAAGAAGAGTGTGAGAGCCTATAAGCAAAGGGGTGACAACTTTCAAAGTAAGGATTAATCAAACTTTCTTCTCTTCTTTGCAATTTCTAGTGCTTGCTTTACTTTCATTGCACTTTTATTTCACCATGAATTGTTGTTTTCTTTCTCTTGTAATGGATAGCTAACTTCTTCTAACATGACTAGCTAACCACTAATTTTACTAACTTCTAACTCTTAGGTGATTGCTAACTTCTAATCTTGCAATGTTGAGTCTCTTTTGATCTCCAATGAAGATGAATTACTTTCATTATTGGCAAATGCTTGTTGTAATTCCATATGATTTATGTGTGCCTCATTTAGAGCCTTGTCTTTAGAACAAGTGCCTTGATGGAACATGGAGATGGATCACCTAACTTTGCTATTAGTTTGTAGTACAATTTTCTTACTTCAATGCTAGCTTGATTATTGCCTTGAATGACTAATGAATCTTGTATCTCCCTCCTTAGCATTCCCTTGAGTGGCACTCCTTGATTCCACCATTGAAATTCTATCTCGGGAGCCGATGAATCAATGAGGCTACAAGCTAAGACCGAGAAGAACACTCATCTTCCAATTGGGAACATATTTGACCTAACAAGCAAGACATATCTTTCGCCGATGAATCAACATGAGGCATGCATAACCCTATGAGATTAGTAAGTTAGCAAATTAGTAAGGTTAGCTAGTCATGGTTTCCTCCATCTAAAAGTTTTCCAAAAAGTTTTCCTTCACTAGTTTTCTTTCCTAGCAAGTCCAAATTTTCAAGTTCTTTTCATTTTCTTTTACATCGGTTTTCTTTTCATGCAACCAAACCACAAAAATTTCTTCTTTTATTTTTCCATGTTATTTTTCTTTTGAACATAGAAGAACTTTCGTTTTCTCTCTCTCTTCAACACTTAAACCGCAAAGCTTTCATCGCGAGCTCTCCCTGAGGATGGACCCGTAATAGTTAATACTACTACGGTGATTCGGAAGGAGTATATTAACATTGTGATACATTCTTGGAGTTTTTGAGCATTATAATCGAACAAAGAAGGTTGACTCTGAACCCTCTATCTCTGAATTGAGTAAACTCCTTCCTTCCGAACACTAACTCTTAAAAGCAAGTCTCTGTTGAGACAAATAAGGTTCTCTGCAAGCCTATTACAGTCTCAGGTGAAGCTAAATAGACTCTATGCGAGTCTAGCACAGTCTTAGCAGAGGCTAACATAGCCTCGCGCCAGTATGTTAACACTGTGCGCGAAAATATAAACGTTTCTCATGAACCTAAAACAGCCTCTGCTAAGGCTCTATGGATTGCAAAACATGTAGTCTTATGTGAGGCTTGAGATAGATCTCTTGATTCAGCTTCCTACGAAGCTAAAATAGTCTCTGACTGCAAGGCTATTTCAGCTCTTCGCAGAACTAAGCCCCGCCTGTCCCGCGAGGCTAAAGTGAAGCACTTTGTGCTAACAGCGAGGCTATTGCAGCCCTGCTTACATCATTAGCACTATTAGGCAGTGCTATGCTCGCCGCTAGCAGCAGAACCAAAGCACTAAATGCTCAAATAGCTTCATTACGCGAGGCTAAGGCCAAAGCGCTTCTGTGTGCAAAAAGCGTTACTGATTCAGCATCGCTCCCACTGATAGCACTAAGTGCTTAAAAAGTTCTTAGTCGTGAAGTTAGAACTAAAGCACTAAGTGCTAAGGATCTTAACCGTGATGTTAAAAATGAAGCACCACTGAGTACTAACAACGAGGCTAGTTCAGCTTCCCTCAAGAGAGGAATTTTGCGCAGCAGAGCTAAGCTCACCTTCAAAGACAGAGCTAAAATAGTAGCTTCGCCTTACGAAGCTACTCTTTTAGGCGAAGCTATCCTAGTTTCGCCTATGGCCTAAAAGAAAGTCTTTAAAGGCTAAGCTTAAGATTTCTCAACCCAAGCGAGCTAACATTAAGTTTCTCCGAGTCTTTGTGTTGGATCAGTTGGACCCAGGTAACATAGACTTGTGGGATTATTGAGCAACAAATGGAAACTCTTCTCCGAATAGTCAGTTCACATCTCGCCATCCCAGTGCGACAAGTGAGGTATTAACCTGTGATGGTACATTTCGTCCACTGTTGTTTAGGACCAATCCCCACAACTTCTCCTCTAAGCCAGCAATCAGTGTTCAACTGGCTGTCAGTTTAAATTTCTGAGAAACCTAAGCCTCAAAAGAAGAAGACAGTAAAGGTGCCTCACCTCGCAACTGCCTCTGTCAACATGATAAGCAGAGGAAGGGATTTACTACGATCTCAAAGAAGGAAACAGGGGGTTCACACTCCCTCATTCAGTTCTCCAGGGCCTGACTATAGCCCCGGCCAAGGTTAGATTCTGGTCGAACAAAAGGGTGCCTTCCAAGGTACAATACCCTATAATTATGGACAAGCTTCTTCCTCAGAAGTTATGTTGCCAGAACCATTGAGACCCCAATTCCAATGGTCTGATGATGAAGAAGAAGTCAGTGGCTACGCTTCCTCTGCCACCATCAGATCTGTGCATACAAGGTTTGTATCAGCCAGCATGGCTGATAACAATAATGATGATGATCTCCGTCATCGCATGGAGGCACAGGAGCAAACTTTCAAGGCCCAGCAAGAAGCCTTAGACAATATCTAGCAAATATTAGCTCAGCTCCTGACAAACCGGAACAATGATACACAACCGATAGTAATCACGAAAATGAGGAGAGCAACAACAATGAACCTCTCAAGACCGGTCATTCAAAGGAGAGCTCTTCAATCAATGTCGAAGTGATCAAAGGCATCCAGGCTCAGATTGCATTCCTAACTCAAAGGGATGGACTAAAGAAAGTAGGGGCAGTCTGTCTTTGCCCCCTTGGAATGAGATTCATTCCCATATCTGTCAAAGTTCAAGCCACCAAAATTACACTCGTATGATGGCAAGAGCTCGCCAAATCAGCACATTTCCTATTTCTGATCACAAACCGATAATGTAGTAGATAATGATGCTATCATGGCCAGACTGTTCATTGGCACCCTCAAAGGGTGTAGGCTTTGATTGGTTCAGGAGTCTCCCCGTGAACTCCATCAATTCCTGGCTCGACTTGGAAACTCGATTCCTCTCCCGATTCTACGAGGATGATACCGAGATGACCATGAACACACTCTTTTCGGCAGTCCAGAAAGGAGGAGAATCTTTACGGGATTACATAGAGAGATTTCACAACCTTTCTCTCATGTGCCCTACAGGTATGCCTTTACCTATGTTGCTTCAAACGTGTAGGCATAACTTTCTCGACAAAGTGAAAATTCGCATGGGCACCATCAAAGCCCACACTTGGAAGGAGCTTATTAAACAAGCCGAGATAGCTAAAAAATCAGCTAAAAAATTTGAGACTCCGAAAGTAGGTGGAAAATCAACAACAAAAGTTATGACATAGCTGAATCTTCTGATACATCAGCATTGAAAGTATATGGAGGAACTCGATCAAAGAAAGATAACTCCGACAAGAATTCGAAGTATCATAGACAATACTCCTTCAAAGATGAGCATGTCGTGACACTTTTTCACTTGCTCAACAAAGGCAACAAGCTCAAGTTGGCCGAGGTTAAACGCCCAAACTAAGTGGGACGAACGAATGATCCCAACTATTATCTTTTTCATAGGATGGTTCATCATCCTACTTGCCGCTGCAATGTCCTTAAGGATAAAATCCAAGCGCTGATTGAAGCAGGTGTTTTGACTCTGAAGTTGGAACATAAAAAGGCCACTGCCTAACTCATATCCTGAAAGAGAGTATGGAGGTAGTCAACTCTACTTCCAAAAGCCATAGGTCTTATCCTATCAACGGCTAAAGCAATGGGACTCAAGCCAGTCCAAAGCTAAAGGCAAGTCTTGCAATGTTTCTCGCAGCAGATGACACCACACCAGCAACTCCTCTCAGCAGCTTTAAAGAGGATACAACTGTCTCAATCACTAGACGACAGGCACTAGGTCTGGTAAATAATACTTGTGACAGTACAACCTGACCCCCGATGGACACAACAACCAACGACGTTGGGAAAATCACAGGGGGTTAGAATATGTCATTCCACCAATCAAATGTGGATAACCTTTCGTAGTAGAGGCATTCTACTTGAGTGGAGCTTATCGCCTAGGGAATCCAAACGGTAACATGCTCCGATGCCGTGCTATCCATGGTCACGTTAACACTATACTCTGATCAAAGAAGTACTATACCTGATCATGTTAACATTTCACCTATGATCATCAAGTCGGACTCGTCTGACTATTTTATCTCCTCAAGGAGTCCCCTTTTCACAGGAGGAATTAATTTCAACCATCTCTATGTTCTTCTTTCGACAAATCAATTCGGTTTCACGACGATCTTGAATAAGCAGAATTCATCGAAGAAGGTTCGTGATGCATCCTTGCAGAACCTTTCTAATATTTCACAAAGCTATGATTAAAGTCTTGATTATGATGAACAAAAGTGAAATTCCATGAGGAATCTCGACTTACTCGATATATTCCTTGTAAAGTTTGTACTCTATATCTAGATACGAAGATCAGCTGAGAATCAGAGTCTTGATGAACAAAAGGTGACGCTCCACGAGAAATGTTGATCTACCAGGCAAATTTTTCATGAAGTTTTAAGTCTTTAATCCCCAGTGAGATTATAGAGGTCACCAGTGGAATACAGAAATGTTCACTTCATGTGACACGATCTAAAGTCTTCGGTGAATAAGATTAAAGAAAAATATTCGCTTCTAAGCCCAACATAAAATCCTCAACAACTCATCATGCTGAGGGGAATAGCATGGCTAGCCCAACTCAAACAGTAGTTGATAAAGGCATATCAAATCTATTGATAACTGAGGATTTGCTAAAAATCCTAAGGGACTTGTCCCTGCTTTTTCCACTAAAGTCCCTTACCAATTCTCGTCCATGGAATGGTAACACCATAAAGATTGTATTCATATTTCCAATGATATAAATAACAAATCAGAACTGTCATGCTTAAAACTCACGCCTCTGATAGTAAAATCTTTTTATCCCAGCAAATTTTGCTAATTCCCGAGTAGATCAAACTTCACTTGCCATTCTCTTCAATAGAATGATAGGTCCACTCAAATCGCTGTTATGTTCAAACACCTCTAACAGTAACCGAATCCTTGTCACGTTAACATTACACCTCTGACAGGCTGTTCTACAAATCTTGTTCTAAATCCCCACAGAGTTCTCTGACATATAATCTCTCGTGAGATTCATATTTCTTAACACCCCAGCGAGTTTCTGGTAGACTCCCCTGGAAAACTATTATTTCTTTTCAGTCCTCAGTGGACTTTTCTGATTATCACGTTTACAATAAACCTCTGACAATTTATTCTAAATAACATTCAAAGGAGATACCAATTCCCTACGGAGTTTATGATCAAGTTTTATTTCCCCTAGTGAAATTATTTCTTTTACCGTCATGTCCAACTTGTCACCTCTGAACGGTAGAAATTCTGAGCTTGGTGGTTTCTCAATCAGTTATGTCCATGTTACCTCTAAACTGACAGATAACTAAGTCTCATCTTCTAGTCCGACAGGGACTACTCCTTTGTCGTTATGTCCAGTTCGTCACCTCTGAACGACAGGGCTCTGAGTCTAGCAACTTTCAATCGGTTATGCCCATATTAACTCTGAACTGACGGATGCCTAGATCTCTCCCCTTTTATGGTACTCTAACTGTCATGTCCAGTTTATCACCTCTGAACATATGAGTTTATAACTTTGTTCTCCTTCCCCCATCAGGGTTGGAAGTTCTTACTGTCATATTAATACGACTACCTCTGAATAGCGTACTGCGAGCCTGATGTCTCTTAGTTGGTCATGTCCATATTACCTCTGAACTGATGGGTGCCTAGATCTAATTCACCCTTGTAGTGCTTAGTGGGCTAGTTACTAAGTTAATACGACTACCTCTGGTAATGTATTCGAAATTTAATGTGTCTTAGTCTATCATATTCAGTTTATCACCTCTAAATAGACGGGTCTCTAAAATCGGATTCACCTTCATTTTGTCATCATATGCAGATCATCACCACTAAATGACAAAATTTCAGGCTTAATGGCCTCTCAATCGGTCAGGTCCAGTTTATCACCTCTGAACTGACAGATAGTCAAGTCTTCCTTTTTTTTTACAGTTATGTCCAGTTTGTCACCTCTGAACAGTAAAAACTTCGAGTTTGATAATTTTTAATCGGTTATGTCCAGTTCGTTACCTCTGAACCGATGAATATCCAATCTCACCTTTTTTTGTCATTATTTCAAGTTTGTCACCTCTGAACGATAAGGCTTCAAGTTTGGTGATTCCTAATCAGTTATATCCAGTATGTCACCTCTGAACTGACGGATACCCTGATCTAACTTTCCAGTCAGATAAGGACTCTTCTCGCTGTTATGTCCAGTTTTATCATCTCTGAATAACGAACCCTCTTTTCTAGCGATTTCGAACCTATTATGTCCAAATTACCGTTGAACAGATGGATTCCTAGATCTGCTCCCCTTTGTCCTCAGTGAGTTCTCATACTCAGATTGATTTTATCATGTTTCTATCCTCTGAATGATTTTCAGCCAAAGTTCTAATTTCTTTGGGGAATTCTACTTGATGAATGCTCTCCCTTTGAACACCCAAGGCAATTCAAAGTATTTCAAAATTTGAACCATCCCATTACGGATTTACGAAAACTTTGAAGGGGTTTTGTTGACACTCAAAAAAGACAAAAACTCAGACAGCTTTTTAACTGATCTGAATGATATCGAACTTGTCGACATTTACAAAGAACAAGACACAGACAAGCTGACGACCAGTTTCTACCCATCCCCGAGGGACAAATCAGGGAATTAGACTATTGATCCAGTGAAGCTGAAAGTAAGCCAAGGTTTTCTTTGAAGAGATCTAAGCAGGCTTAAGATGCTTAGTTAGCTCAACACTTAGCATCGCATGAGCCAAGAGGATAGTCTCGCCTGAGAGGCTAAGTTTGTTTGGATCGCCTTGAAGCTCTCCACATAAAGCTAACTTACAGTTTCGCCTGAAGCTAATTCTAACTTCGCCAGAAGCTTTCTTGATAGCTTCACATGAAGCTCTTCATAGCTCTACAGAGAGCTAACTTATAGCTTCGCCTAAAGCTAATTCTAGTTTCACCGTAAGCTAATTCTAGCTTCGCCGTAAGCTAATTCTAGCTTCACCGGAAGCTTTCTTAATAGCTTCGCATGAAGCTCTTCATAGCTTCACAGAGAGCTAACTTACAGTTTCTCCTGAAACTAATTCTAACTTCGACGGAAGCTAATTCTAGCTTCGCCAGAAGCTTTCTTGATAGCTTCGCATGAAGCTCTTCATAGCTCCAGAGAGCTAACTTACAGCTTCGCCTGAAGCTAATTCTAGTTTCGCCGAAAGCTTTCTTGATAGCTTCGCATGAAGCTCTTCATAGCTCCACAGAGAGCTAACTTATAGCTTCGCGTGAAGCTAATTCTAACTTTCCTGGAAGCTTTCTTGATAGCTTCACCTGAAGAGGTAGCTCCGCATGAGGAAAATAACCGCCCCACTAAGTTAGTGGGGAGAGTTTATGGGTAGTTACAACCATAATTTCTCATTAAGAGGAGACAATTAAGGGAATCATACTCCCTATTGAGCCTATAAATAGCCCACTAGTAGGCTAGGCTCAAGGTCATGAAAAAATTCAAATCCAAGAGGTTTTTTGAAGAGCATAAGCTTCTTTGGTGGCTTTAAAGCTTAAGCCAACAAGAGATCTACTGTCTCTCTTCCAAGAATTTAGAGAATCACTTTTCTAATCCTAAAAGGATTAATATAGGGTGTTAATGCCCTAAGGCCTTCCTTCCTTTCAAGGAATCTCCTAAACAGGCGGGAAGGAATTCTCAAGCAATAGCATTCAAAGATCAATCGATTGCATCATCAACGGGACAAAGTGGTCGCGCGCTGATCAGACTCCCACCGGCACACTTCCCCAGAAATCTCAGAGGAGATCTACCCGTAATTTCTATCTAATTACTTGTAATTTTGCTCCTTTACCTTTTTTGTAAGTTTCTCACGAATTGTGATATTTCGATGGAAAACAGTTCTTAAGATAGCAAATCTTTAGATAAGCCACTTGGGGATTAGGGTTCCCGGATCTCGGCAGTTGCACCCTTATGAGGCATCCCAGTAGCGAAAACTTCAAGGTCTTCCTGCTGGGCCAGCTCCTGGATCATCTCCTCAATGTGAGAAGTTGTGGCTTCGCTACCGGTAATTACCCCTGTAGAAGAAATTCAAAGAAAATGTTAAAACATTTTCCCAACCTGACAGAGAAATAATTAAGGAGGATAGAAGAAATACCCTCAGTGGTGGCAATCTCTCGTGTCGACGGAACCATCATCATGACGTACCACTGCATCTCTTCCTCTGATATATGCGAGAATTTGCTGGTTTCAGGAAGGTGGGTTCATCGTCGAACTCGACTTCTTCATCGGAATAATATCCGTGCTCCTCAGACGACGAAGACGATAAATGGACCCAAGAAGTCTCAGTGATCGGGACTTTACCATTGAGAACCTCGGTAGTAGGGCTGGGCTCAACAACCCGTGAAGTAGGCATAAACACACTGGGAGACCCAGGTTGTCACACCTCCGCCCTTTTCTCATGGGTCGAACAACTTTCATGCCGAGTTGAAACTCCTGGAATCTCAATTTCAAGCTCCTCCGCCGCCTCTTCGGGCCGTTCAATCCTTTCGACCACGGTGGATTTGCCTGCAGGCTCTCCCTCTACCAGGATCGCAAGACCTCTACTGTGCAAGCCTTGGGCATGAAGGGTTGGGGTTGCCTCTCCTTCCTCTTTTTCTTCTTCCTCTTCCTGCTCCTCAGCACCAGGATGATTTACTTCAGGCATCCGGGCCGAAGCTTCAGCCTCAGTCCCTTTCTTAGCCTTCTTCGGGCTGGGTTCACCCCGGGAAGTGGTGGCACGAGAAACCTTCGACACGACTTGTCGAGCCCTCCGGACAGAGTGCTCCTCCGCAGCTCCCGTGGCAGATTCCAGCACTAGGGCCATTCCAGTCCTACTAGTCTCCCTCCTTGCCCCCCCTTTCTATTTCCCTCTCAGCGTCTTGGTATTCACTCGTCCCTCGTATGCATTTCTTGGAACCCGACTTGGCTTTATAAGAGGCCTTAATACTCCTAATACAAGAAGTATTCATGCCAAAGCCGGGCACCCTGCTAGCGAGGAAGTACCATATGTAGAAAATGAGGCTTGTATAACAGTTTGGCGTCCTGTGAGGTGGACAAAAAATAGCCTTTGTTCCCCAGCTACACTGTAATACCACGCTTGGGCACCTTCAAATAGGTTACCACTGAAGCGGAATCTAGTGTTGGGGTCGCCGACATATAACTGATCATAACCAAACTGCTTATCGAAGCGAATCGATATGTAAGGCTCGATCATACATGAATCACTTTGCCGGAACACCACATATCCGGGCAGAATATTGATGAGCCACTAAAAGACTCTAAACGGTAGCCGTATGAAATCGTCCAGTCCTGCAAGGTCGGAAAACTTATTGTGGCGCCCCGATCCCGTGGGTACGGAGACGTCATTGTGACGTATATACGCAGGTTGGAAATACCCTCACTTATATACGCTAAGCATTAGTACATGTAAGAATCAGAGTGCGAAGCACAGTAGTCATATACATTCTAACAGAAAAGTACAAGTACATAGTTATCACAGAGAGTGATACAATATTACAGGAATACTACATCACCAGAAATACAAAAGAATACAATACATGAAAAGATATACAAAAGCTGAGAGGTGCTCACGAGCAGTAAGAGGGGTCTCGAGAACCAAATATGAGAGGAACTAGGAGGAAGAGCTGCGGCGATGATCCAAGTTTCTGCTGCACTCCGATCGTCATGGAAGGATCCGCTGCGCACTCTGATCAGCTACGACAAGGGCACCAAGATCCAGTCTCTAGGATCTGGACATTAGAATTCAGGATTGTCAGATGCAACCCCGCGAGTACATATAATAAAGCCAAATGACGTGATAACAAGCACACCTGTACATGATCAAGTGATGTGGTCTAGGCATGCAGTACAAGCAATAACAAGTAGCATAAGGAAAATTAAAGGAACGACAGTAAATCATGTATATCGATGAATCTGAAACTAAAAACATGCATAGAAGATAGTATGAAGAGCATAAGTTCTTATAAACATGCGGTAAATAAATTAAACATGCGATAAATGCAAGTATGGACAAAACTACTTGTACAAGCTCAGATTATGAATTCACGGGACTTATACATCAAAGGGATAATCCAAATAAGAAAACTCTCATCTATATATCACATATCTCATGTCGTCATCATCTGAGTTTATACAACTTGAGTTACCCTAAGAGTAACAGAACTATAGTGTGTTTGGAGTAATCATCATATGTCTGATTGGTATTCACAAGGTATATGATGTTAATTGCTCAAGAATCAGGTATTTAAAAGATGATTTATGGTTTAGAATTCACCTTTAATCTTGTTTACTTCGAATATGTGAAGGTTATACCTTGTTCCAATCTTTCGTTATAGCAAGTAGCTATATCGAGTCGTATCACGAGGAGAGCAAGCGTAGAAGCTTCACGATACTAGTGAGACAAAGAAACGATACCTCTTCTTTGTTAATTACACAAGAGCAATATACAAGAAGTTGTGGATTGGTGGTGCATTGTGAAAAAGAAGTGAAGTGAATGAAGTGTGATGAAGTAAAGAAAAGATAAGAATGCTAGAATAAGATGTATAAACTCTTTTGATTAAAAAGATGCATGGCTAGCATTACTACACCTTCTTGCTAACATACTAACTCTATTGTTGATTGCAAGATTGCCTCATCAAGAATCATAGGCAATTTAATATAGCTTGCATGTGTAGTATTCCTTCTTGAAGACTAGAGTTCCTTTAGTTAGTTAGCTAGAATCCTCTTCTTGAATCTTAGGTCCTTTTACTAGATGAACATTGAGGAACTATAGGCATGATACTCATTTAGTGCTAAGGTAGAAGAATCAAACTCTTTTGTACATTCAAAGCTTAACTACAAAGTTAGCTTGAAGTACTTGAGTTGATCTTGCTACACAAGTGACACTACCATGGTAATCCATCCTTTTGATCCAATCAAAGACTCTTTATAAGAGACACACAATTCATCTATAGATCTAGCAAGCAATCACCAAAGGATACATCCAAACTTCATTGGAATTTACAAGAAACATGAAATTATGCAAGCATTGAAGTTTACAATCAATCAAGAGCTAGTAGTAGCTAGGGGAGTCTTAGCTAGCCATGCATTCAAGAAATTAGCCCTCCATTACACTAACAAACAAGCTATAATTCTCCATGAAAGTAAAGATCTAATCAATTAAACTAAGACTAGAATTGAATACAAGAAATTAAAGCACAAGAAGAGAAAGCATACTCAAGTTTAGCAAATAGAAGAAGAAAGCTCCATTGATGAATCTTTGCTTCAAGATTGTCACAAGTCTTGATTACAAACTCTCAAAGTGAAGAACTCTCTCTCAATTTGGCTACAAACTCAAGGAGGAAAGAGAGAGAAGCTAAAAACCTAAAACAAAATTACAACTAATCCAAAATTTTCCCTCTCCTTTCACTGGAACTCGCGCAGATCTCTGGCCAGGTATTTATAGGCACTTTTGAGAATCCCCCAGAATCTTAACTGCTGGCACGAAATCCGAGGCTCAACGGCCCTGGGATTGCCGCGGGATTGCCGCCAGATCCGGGCCGTTGAGCCGGATCTTTCTGGTGCGATCTGTTGGTTAGGTTGTTGGCCACGTGGACTGGTTGGATTTTGCAGTTGGCGCTCAGATCTTGGTGAGATCTGGTTTGATCTTTGGCTAATTTTTAATTAACCCCCTTAATTATCACTAATTAAGGTGGTTAATTACTTTTCTTCTTTAAAGTGGAGATCTGCAAAATTAGAGAGAATATGGGTTAAAAATCATATTTAATATACAATATGCAAGGTATAAAGGTGGTATAAAATGCAAATATGTGTAACAATCACACCCCCATACCTAGCTTTTGCTCGTCCTCGAGCAAAAAATAAAAGAAAAAGAAAGAAAAAATCCTAACTAATTATTACACCACTTTCGTAGGTGACACGATTGCACTGAGCACGTGCAACAAGCCGTTAAACCTCTAGGTTACCCTAGAGGAGGAGTGTTGTCTCCTGAGGGTTTCAGCGGATTACACCCACAAAATCCAAAAAGAAAAATAAAAGGGGTTAGTGAAATTTTTGATCCATGCTTTAAAGATTCTAAATTGACCTATAGGTTTCAGGTTACTCTTAACTTTTCATTCTTCTTATAAGTATCTATTTAGAATTTTGTTTTCAGCTTAGGTTAAGATTTTGGGGAGAAGATCAAAAACCGGATTTTGCATTAATCCTAGGATATATATATCTATAAATATGAAGGATCTCTCTCAGACTAAGTTCATTTATTTACTTATATACATAACAATTTTTTTTTATATGTATATACAATTTTTATTTATTTACATTTCCTTATCATCTAGGTATCCTAGTCTACCCATGTAGCGAGCTTCTTACCGATGACTCCCAAACCAGATGGTTTTAGGGCACCAGATGAGAATACATCCCTCGGGTTCGAAGACTCGAGTAAACTAAGTACTTAGGATTTTAAGGACTTAACCACCTTTAGGCGTGACCGGTAATACTTCTTGAGGCACGACTGACCAGCTTAATCAGTGGCTAAGTATTACTCTTTTTTTTTTTTTTTTTTTTTTTGACCACTTTTAGGCGTGACCGGCAATGCTTCTTGAGGCACGACCTACCAGCTTAATCAGTGGTTTTTTATTATTTTTTTTTTTCTGACCACTTTTAGGCGTGACCGGCAATGCTTCTTGAGGCACGACCTACCAGCTTAATCAGTGGTTTTTTTATTTATATACACACATTTTTTTTTTATTATATATATATGTGAATAAAGTCACAAAGTCTTTGATTAATCCCTCAATATGTTGAATATATATATCCTAAAGAAAGAATTAAAATCTAGTAATTTTTCTAATCCTTTATTACTTAACCTAAAAATCCAACAAAATTCCTCTTTTCAACTTATAATTGGAAATCTTAGTTAAGGTCTTCCTTAATCCCTAAATTTCAATTTAGATTCTTTAAACATGGATCAAAGAATTTCTTCTCTTTTTTTTTTTATTATAATTTTTTTATTTTTCTAAAAGAAAGGTAAAATCTAAAAAGAAAAAGAAAGTGAAAAATCTATAAGAAAGATAAAATCAAAAAAAATAAAAGAAAAACCTAAGAAGAAAGTAAAAAAAAATTCTAAAAAATAAAAAGGCCTAAAAAGAAAAAATCCTATGTTAGTATATCTACCCCCCCATACCTATCTCATGCATTGTCCTCAATGTATGTGAGATAAAATGATGCATGAAATAGGTAAAGGTGAAAAGTCACTCCCTCGTCCTTTTTGGACCCGTAGTGGTACTGGGTCCAGCTGATTGTGTCCTCCTCAGCCTGGCCTCGATCCCATCTAAACGAGAGGATATCCTAGATGATTCCTCCTCCACTTTCTTCCTGAGCCTGACTTGTCCCCGAAATATCTTCTTCATGCCTTGCCAGATAGTAGACATGAGGGCTTTTGGTTCAGTTGGGGGCTCCTGCCTCCAGAATTGGGGCTCATCTTCCACCTCTAAGCTTTCCTCTGAAGAGGACTCCACAGGTACAGTCTCAGGCATGACACTGGTGTCCAGAGTGCCTGCAAGCAACTATTGTAAGCGCTTGTGGGTCTCTCTAGTGTAATCGTCACTCGGGCAAATGTCGAAAAAATGGCGTCGGACATGAAATGTCGACACAGACGTGTAATTAATATAGAATGAGAAAACTTTGCACCTCGAGTGCGAGAGGAATTTTCAATAATAGCACGGAAGATAGTCTGGTTTAAACAGACTGTGTGATTCTGTGTCATCAAATCATGAATAATCTGAAGCACAGGCCTGCTAAAGGTTGAAGTGTGATCAAGCCCAAGAATATTTCGTTGGATCCAACGTCCAACGCAGTGAATGTTTCTGAATGTAGATTGGGCTTTGAGCCCACGATCCTGGATAGTGCAGCGTACACCCATAATTGTTAGGTAGTCGATTAAGGGCAAGGGGTCGCTAGGATGTGGAACAATGGGGGCATGAGTGATTTGTTCAAGCAGTGGAAGTGTGACCCAGATGTCACCATACGGCATGCGAGAGACAAATTGGTATGGGTCATGATTTACAGAAGCATAATCGATGGCATTGTAAAAAGTGTTAACCAGAGAGGGCAATAAAAGGCTTCATGTTCATGATGATCAAATACCAAAGTGTACCAATTATACGCGCGGATGCGATCCACAAAAATATGCCCATACTCCCCATGTTCATTAAAAAGTGCAGAAAAATCTCTCTCTACATACAGATTTGGGGCCATAATTGCGAAAAAAAAACAAAGGATTAAAAGATTTGAGATAAGAAATTGCAAACCACCCCCGGAGATCGTGGGGGAAATCCAACAGAGTAGTGCAGTAGGCACAAAGATGGCCTTGGGAAGAAGAAGTCTGGATCTGTGTTCAGCACTGAAAATCAACCAGAATTAAGCTTTCCGGCGCGACTGAGGTGACAGAATGGCCGCAGATGGGCGGCAGGGCGCGGCAATTTGGAGGAGAGGTGGGATCAAATTTTTGGAGGAGGTTGGGTTTGGGAAGAAGATCTCAGATCTGAAATCACTTTCTCTGGTGAGGAAGTATGAAGTGAGGAGGAGATGTTTAAATAGGGTAGGTAAAAAGTGGGATGTACAATTTTACCCCTAGGTCAAAACTTGAATTACCACCCTTGGTCAAAGCATTTTGAAAGATGAAAGGAATCCTAGGGAGGAAAGAGAAACCTAGGGATGTGAAATCTTTTCATGCACAAAAATCCCAAAAATTTTTATTTTTTATTTTTTATATTATTTACAAAAAAATGTAAAAGAAAAATATTAACAAGTGGTGGTCCCAAAATGATTTCATGAAAAATGCATGGGAAAATATACAAATGGAAAGGTCACAAATAAACTGGGTCGTAAAGACCCAGTTCGTGAACATCTTGTGACAATGAATCTGTGGTAAAAAATGGCTTTAAGCGTTGTCCGTTTACAGTGAATATATTGCCATTGGTTGGGTCAAGAATCTCTATAGCTCCATGGGAAAAGACAGTTTGAACGATGAACGGTCCTGACCACCTGGTACGCAGTTTACCAGGGAAGAGGTGGAGTCGAGAATTATAGAGCAGAACCTTTTGTCCGACAACAAAATTCTTCCTGTGAATGGACTTGTCGTGAAACAGCTTGGTCCTGTGCTTTGTAATCCGAGCGTTATCGTATACTTCATTTCGTAGCTCCTCCAGCTCAGATAACTGTAACTTCCTGAGAACACCGGCTTTATCCAAATCAAGATTTAGTTGCTTTAAAGCCCATAGTGCACGGTGTTCTAACTCAACGGGCAAGTGACATGGTTTCCCAAATATAACTCGGTACGGAGACATACCGAGGACAGTCTTGTAGGCGGTCCTGTATGCCCATAAGGCATCAGTCAGTTTGACGGACCAATCTTACGATTCTGTCCTACAGTTTTCTCCAGAATGAGTTTTATCTGTCTGTTTGTTACCTCAACTTGCCCATTGGTCTGAGGATGATAGGCCGTGGACAATTTATGAGTAATGGAGTACTTCCGCATCAAGGCTTCAAAAGCCCTATTGCAGAAGTGACTCCCATTGTCGCTCAATATCGCACGGGGGGCTCCGAAGCGTGAAATGATGTACTCTCTTAAAAATTTAATGACAACTTGGTTGTCATTAGTCCGTGTAGGAATCGCTTCAGCCCACTTGGAAACATAATCTACGGCTACCAAGATGTATTGGTTGCCGTAGGACAGAGGAAAGGGTCCCATGAAATCAATGCCCCAGAGGTCAAAGATCTCGACTTCTAAGATGGGTGTGAGGGGCATCATGTCTTTTGAGTAATACGACCCGTCATTTGACATCTGTCACAAAGCTTGCAAAAAGCATAGGCATCCTAAAGAGAGTGGGCCAGTAGAATCCACTCTGGAGCACTTTTTCCGCAGTTTTTCGTGGACCAAAGTGTCCACCGCAAGCTAATTTATGACAAAATGTCAAAACGCTCTGGTATTCATCCTCCGGAAGGCATCGACGAATAATTTGGTCAGGACAGTATTTAAATAAATACGGCTCATCCCAAAAGAAGAACCGCATTTGTCTCAGAAAACGGTGTTTCTCTTGTCCTGACCAATGGGAAGGAATTTGCCTGGTAGCAAGGTAGTTTACAATATCAGCATACCAAGGCTCTCCACTTAGCACAAAGATGTGCTCGTCAGGAAAGTTCTCGTTAATCGGTACTTTCTCATGGGGTGCGTTCGGTATTCTTGACAAATGATCCGCAACCACGTTCTCAACGCCCTTTTTATCTTTATTTCCAAGTCAAACTCTTGCAAAAGAAGGATCCATCGAATCAATCTTGCCTTTGCGTCCTTCTTTTGCATCAAGTACCTCAGGGCGGAGTGATCAGTAAAAATTATGGTCCTGGACCCTAGCAGATATTGTCGGAACTTCTCTAACGCAAAAACAACTGCCAAAAATTCTTTTTCAGTGGTCGTGTAATTAAGTTGGGCATCGTTTAGCGTTCTGCTAGCATAGTATATTACGTGTTGCCTACTATCAATACGCTGTCCTAAAACAGCGCCAATCGCAAAGTCTGAGGCATCGCACATAATTTCAAATGGTTTGGTCCAGTCCGGTGCTGATATTATCGGTGCAGAAACAAGTCTATTCTTTAGCTCTTTCCACGATTTTCGACATTCTTCATCAAAGATATAGGGTACATCTTTTCCTAAGAGATTTGTCAAAGGTCTCGCAATATTGCTAAACCCTTGAATGAATCTCCTATAGAAGCCCGCGTGCCCTAAGAAAGATCTAATGTCTTTTAAACATTGCGGTTCAGTGAGCTTGGTGATAACTTCCACCTTAGACTTGTCTACCTCGATTCCAATGCTTGATATCTTGTGCCCCAGTACAATTCCGTGCTTGACCATGAAATGACACTTTTCCCAATTAAGTGTCAAATTCTTTTCCGTGCATCGTTGTAAAACCAGCTTTAGGTGGTACAAGCACTGCTCAAATGTATCCCCATATATTGAAAAGTCATCCATAAAGATTTCCAAAAATTTCTCCACCATGTCCGAGAACAGGCTCAACATGCAACGTTGAAACGTTGCTGGAGCATTGCAAAGACCGAAGGGCATCCTACGGTATGCAAACGTTCCAAACGGACAGGTGAAGGTAGTCTTTTCCTGGTCCTCAGGAGCAATTGGGATCTGATTATATCCTGAATATCCATCCAGGAAACAATAATACTCATGCCCCGCCAATCTCTCCAGCATCTGATCAATAAATGGAAGAGGAAAGTGGTCTTTACGTGTGGCACTATTCAGTTTCCTGTAATCAATACAAACTCGAATCTTCGTTGGAAGACGTGTTTGTATTAATTCCTTATTCTCATTCTCCACAACAGTAAAGCCAGCTTTCTTAGGCACAGCGTGGACCGGACTCACCCATTGACTATCGGATATTGGATATATGATCCCATTGTCTAAGAGTTTCAGAATCTCCGATCTAACAGCTTCTTGCATTATTGGGTTAAGTCGACGCTGTGGGTCTCTTTTAGGCTTGGCCTCTTCCGTTAAGTGAATTCTATGTTGGACAATGGAAGGACTAATCCCCTTAATATCAGCCATGGTCCAACCAATGGCTTCTCTATTTTCCCTAAGCACAGTCAAAAGGTCCTCTTCTTATTGTTCCGCAAGATTAGATGCAATGATTACCGGAAAGGATTCCTTCTCACCCAAGTACTTGTACTTGAGATGGGTGGGAAGAGCCTTAAGCTCAGAAGAAGGGACTGGATCTATAACCGGTTGCTCATGGTGCAAGGGAAGAATAGAAGTGGAATTAGTAGTCCTTTCAATATCTGATCCAACAATCTGATCAAGAGTTAGGTCGTCAGCTTCTAACTCAAATTCCTCTTCAGACTCATATTCCACCTCCTCCACGTGTTCACTGGTTAATCCCTCTATCAAGTTAACATCAAAAGAATCATTCTCCACATCCCTTGGTTGCTTCCCCAGATGGAAGACATTCACCTCCTTCGTCATATCTCCGAACGTCAGCCGCATCGATCATTTCGACAGTTAATGATTGCATTCGCTGTGGCTAAGAAAGGACGTCCTAGAATGACAGGTGTTTGTGCTCTGTGGTTTTGTACAGGTTGTGTTTCTAAAACAACAAAATCCATGGGGTAAATGAATTCCCCCACCCGTATTAAAACATCCGTAATTTCCCCCTTGGGAATCTTAACAGAGCGATCAGCCAGCTGAATAGTCATCTGGGTAGGACGAAGGTTGCCTAACCCTAACTGCTGGTACACGGAAAAAGGGAGAAGATTGATGCTTGCGCCCAAGTCTAGCAAAGCCCTATTTACAGTGGTCTGCCCTATGATACAAGAGATGGTAGGGCTCCCTGGATCCTTGTACTTTACAGGGATTGGACCATTAAGCAATTCACTCAGATTGGAAGCCAAAAAGACTTTCTTAGGGACATTTGCCTTTCTTTTCTTAGTACACATCTCTTTCAGAAACTTAGCGTATGATGGGACTTGCTGAATAGCATCTAAGAGAGGGACATTGATTTGCACTTGGTTAAATATCTCTCTGATCTTCTCCATGTGAGCATTATTCTTATGATTTGTAAGCCTATTCGGGAATGGGACAACAGGCTTATAAATTTGCTCATCAACTTTCTCTTTTCCTTTTGACTGGGACGTGGATGGTTGTGAACTTGATGAAGGAATATCTTGCAAAGGTTGAATTGGAACAGAAGTTGATGTTTTTGACAAAGATTTTGGAGACTGATTTGAGACCTTGTTGTCTACTTGTTTCCCAGACCTTAGGATATGAATGGCTTGGCAGTGGCTTTGGCTGGGTCCCAAGTCTTCAACTTCATGCAGAGGAAAATGGGCTCTAGGATTAGGCACAGGTTGGCTAGGCAACATTCCTTTTTGCCTTTCAGTCAAGGAATTAGCCAACTGTCCTATTTGGATTTGTAACTTATTCATGTCCTGCTGCTGATTATTCATCATTGCGGCTTGGGTTTTGGACAAAGTCTCTATCATCTTCTCCAACTCAGAGATTTTCTTATCTGAAGGATTGGGTGGTGGATGATTCTGGTATGGGGGTGGAAAATTAGCTTGATATGGCACAGAATTTTGGAATGGTTGGAATCTAGGTGGACTCTGATATGAATTGAAATTTGGTGGGTTTTGATGGTAATTAGGTGGATGTGCCTGAGCAGGGTATTGCTGATGTGGAAATGGTTGTCTCGGCTGCTCATTACCAGACTGACTCCTAGAGAAGTTAGGATGGTTACGCCACCCTGGATTGTAGGTCCTGGAGTAAGGATTGTATGAAGGTCTGGTATACGCGGCATTTGTACTCTCCTGAAAATTTTGAGAGTAATATACTGGACACTCTTCCAACACATGATTCAGATCATGGCAGAAAGTACAACCCGGGTGGACCATAGGTGCAACAGGTGGTGGGCTGGCCACTCGTGATGGGTTGACTTGACTAACAGAATGTTCCCTTGATTCTAACAATTCAATCCTCTTCATTAACTGGGTAATCTTAGCTTCTGCAGCTATAGAAGATCCTATAGAATGTAAACCAGTTCTGGAAGTTGTTGGTGTGGGTTTCTCAGAGCAGGATTCCCACTGGATAGTTTTCTCCGCTAGAGCCTCAAAAAGATCCCACCCTGATCTTCATCCTTTTAAGAAATTCTCCTTGACACATGGTTTCAAGGAGAGTCTTAGTTTGATAGTCCAGCCCATCATATATAATCTGGCATTGGCGCCACTTCTCTATACCATGATGGGGACACAGGGCTACTAAATCCTTAAAGCGCTCAAAGTACTTCCAGAATGGCTCATTGGGCTCTTGTTTGAATTGCATTATATTTTTGCGCATGAGGGCTGTCTTATGGATGGGATAAAATTTTTTAAGGAAGACCTTAACGAAATCATCCCATGAAGAGATTGAGCTGACAGGAAGACTGTACAGCCACTTCTTCGCAATATCCTTTAGTGCAAATGGGACAAATCTAAGTCTCACAGCATCCTCACTTAACTGGGAAATCCTCATCATGAGGCATACTTCTTCAAACTCTCGTATGAAGATGTAAGCATCCTCAGATTCTAATCCGTGAAATCGTGGAAGAGTGTTTATGAACTGAGGTTTCAACTCAAAATTATGGTCATTAGTGTCCGGGAGGAGAATACAAGAAGGAATCGATGTGCGGATAGGATAGAACTTGTCCTGCAGCGACACGTTGGCAGTCATGATTGTGTCGAGTGGTGGTGTATGTGGCAGTGTAGAAACTCTCACAAGCCTCGCAGAAATTGGTTCCCTATACCACTCTCGCATACAAATACACAATCAACGTGCACCTTTCAAACAAGCGGAAAATGAAAAATAACAGTCACGAAAAAGAAAAATCAATCCAAGCTTTCTAGGGTTTCTGGTCCTAGGTGACTCCTAAATAGACTATCCACAGGAGGTTCGGTGCAGACACTGACTATAAGCAAATCGGCCAGGGAAGGGTAAGGTTGGTGGGAGGTTTTCCGTCCGAAGACGTTCCTTAATTAAGTAACCAGCAACCTTCGGGCTTTCGGCCCTCAACCCCTTTCCTAGACACCGATTTTACAGAAGTCACTTTCCAACACTTTTCCCCCTTAGGAAAATCTCCTAAGCGAGTCCGGATGTCCCTAGGGGCCAACGTCTATCAATTTTTAATTAGAAGCTTAGGATTGTGAATGCGTGGGGAGAATGGTTTGTGGGCTAAGGAAGGGGTGATAAAATCCCCACCTTATCTTTGTTATGGGATTTGCCTTAAAGTAGATTCGTGCAAGTGTACGATGTAAACAAACAAGGATCACCCAAAGCGTAATTAAACAAACAAAGTGTGATTCCTAGTCAATATGCAATGCTTTACGTACCTTGTCCCCCGCACTCTTCAACAGTAAATTGAAAGAAATTGAAAGACACGTGCCTATAATGCAAGATGTCTAAACAATTTTTATCAACAATTACAACCAATCTTTTACTGTTGATTAACAAATATCAGGTGAAGAATACAAGATTTCAAGTATATAGGCAGCAGTTTTTAGCAAAGCAGCAAGCCCTGCAGAAAACAGGTTAGTAGTGAACTCCTCTGTGCCGCGTTTCCACGGCAAAACTTGTGGATCCGCGGCACTTTGGAGGGATCCTGGTCTCTGCTTTCGAGAGCAGAGGCCCAGGTCCACTTATATGATTCTGCTGTGCAATATATCCTGTATCTTCAACCTGTACCTGCAACAGAGAAGATATATCGTTTAGTTTCTCACTTTTAAGAATACCGTTGCTCTCCCCGGCAACGGCGCCAAATTTGATTGGTATTCACAAGGTATATGATGTTAATTGCTCAAGAATCAGGTATTTAAAAGATGATTTATGGTTTAGAATTCACCTTTAATCTTGTTTACTTCGAATATGTGAAGGTTATACCTTGTTCCAATCTTTCGTTATAGCAAGTAGCTATATCGAGTCGTACCACGAGGAGAGCAAGCGTAGAAGCTTCACGATACTAGTGAGACAAAGAAACGATACCTCTTCTTTGTTAATTACACAAGAGCAATATACAAGAAGTTGTGGATTGGTGGTGCATTGTGAAAAAGAAGTGAAGTGAATGAAGTGTGATGAAGTAAAGAAAAGATAAGAATGCTAGAATAAGATGTATAAACTCTTTTGATTAAAAAGATGCATGGCTAGCATTACTACACCTTCTTGCTAACATACTAACTCTATTGTTGATTGCAAGATTGCCTCATCAAGAATCATAGGCAATTTAATATAGCTTGCATGTGTAGTATTCCTTCTTGAAGACTAGAGTTCCTTTTAGTTAGTTAGCTAGAATCCTCTTCTTGAATCTTAGGTCCTTTTACTAGATGAACATTGAGGAACTATAGGCATGATACTCATTTAGTGCTAAGGTAGAAGAATCAAACTCTTTTGTACATTCAAAGCTTAACTACAAAGTTAGCTTGAAGTACTTGAGTTGATCTTGCTACACAAGTGACACTACCATGGTAATCCATCCTTTTGATCCAATCAAAGACTCTTTATAAGAGACACACAATTCATCTATAGATCTAGCAAGCAATCACCAAAGGATACATCCAAACTTCATTGGAATTTACAAGAAACATGAAATTATGCAAGCATTGAAGTTTACAATCAATCAAGAGCTAGTAGTAGCTAGGTGAGTCTTAGCTAGCCATGCATTCAAGAAATTAGCCCTCCATTACACTAACAAACAAGCTATAATTCTCCATGAAAGTAAAGATCTAATCAATTAAACTAAGACTAGAATTGAATACAAGAAATTAAAGCACAAGAAGAGAAAGCATACTCAAGTTTAGCAAATAGAAGAAGAAAGCTCCATTGATGAATCTTTGCTTCAAGATTGTCACAAGTCTTGATTACAAACTCTCAAAGTGAAGAACTCTCTCTCAATTGGCTACAAACTCAAGGAGGAAAGAGAGAGAAGCTAAAAACCTAAAACAAAATTACAACTAATCCAAAATTTTCCCTCTCCTTTCACTGGAACTCGCGCAGATCTCTGGCCAGGTATTTATAGGCACTTTTGAGAATCCCCCAGAATCTTAACTGCTGGCACGAAATCCGAGGCTCAACGGCCCTGGGATTGCCGCGGGATTGCCGCCAGATCCGGGCCGTTGAGCCGGATCTTTCTGGTGCGATCTGTTGGTTAGGTTGTTGGCCACGTGGACTGGTTGGATTTTGCAGTTGGCGCTCAGATCTTGGTGAGATCTGGTTTGATCTTTGGCTAATTTTTAATTAACCCCCTTAATTATCACTAATTAAGGTGGTTAATTACTTTTCTTCTTTAAAGTGGAGATCTGCAAAATTAGAGAGAATATGGGTTAAAAATCATATTTATATACAATATGCAAGGTATAAAGGTGGTATAAAATGCAAATATGTGTAACAATCAATGTCATAAAGTAAGGTGTCAACTCAGGGCATAACACTATAACTGGAATATAAAGGTGTTGCATTTTAAGTTATTCAATAATAATAATCAGTACCGTTTGATATTTCAATCGCCTCCCTACTAGCGTCTCACATCACCGATAGTCCATACTAGAGTTCACACTCTGTAGAACTTACCCGAATCTAATATGTAAGTATCAGGACCCGAACAAAAGAGAGACCAAATATCACACATTCCTAATATTATTACTGTTTGGTTGTTTATGTTATTCATCCGATCCATATGCTTAGCTATGTGCTACTGGTACACATACATCCACTTATGAATAAGATGAGTTATTAATTAGAAACTGATAAATCTGATGGCTCATATTTATAGTGGGTCACGTCTCTGCCTGAGACTAGGCTTAGGAGTACAGGCTACTGCTTCCAGGGACTTATCATTACGTGCCTAACACGACACTTATCCGGCTACTACTTCTGAGGACTTATCATTACGCGCCCCACACGACACTTCAAAAATATCACCATTTAAATATGACATCATACCGATTTCCATCAGTTTCCCCCACCCCAATGTAAGTTGAGTACTTTATTATATATATATATATATATATATATATATATATATATATATATATATATATATATATATATATATATATATATATATATATATATATATATATATATATATATATATATATATAGCCTAAAGATAATGTCCACAAGTGTATACAGTAATGCAATATCTATGATTATCCAATTACAGGGATCAACAGGAGTATAATATCAGCAACATTATATCAGGAGTCTCCCTATTACAGGGGTTCAGGAATATAGGAGTTCAGGAGTATCAACTATCTGGTAACAGTATAATAATCATGCCAAATACCCGTAAAAGTGATTGTCATGAATTTGTAAAGTAATACAGGTATCAGGTACAATAGTATCCAGTCAGGTGTCACAATATCAGGTCAAGTGTACTAATACCATGTGAAAGCATGTTAAGTGAGTGATAACATGTCAATTGTCTAGTGTTATTATATCAGGTGTCAGGTATCAGGTGTCAAGTATAGCATGACAAGTACCGGTGTTAGATATCAAGTGTCAAGTATAGTATAGCAAATACCGGTGTCAGATATCAAGTGTCAATTATGACATGGCAAGTACCGGTGTCAGATATCAAGTGTCAAGTATAGCATGGCAAGTACCGGTGTCGGACATCAAGTGTCAAATAATAGGTGTCAAGTAATAACAGGTCAAGTATTAGGTGTATACATGTCAGGGTCAGGTAACTAATATGTCGGTAAGAGTCATAACATCAAATATCAGGTATCAACCGGTCACGTAACATGGTACAGGAGAACGATATAAACATTTCAAACTCTTCACAACAATATGTATAATAATAATAAATTTAACTTTTAATTAGCCCTGAGAAGCCGAGTGAAGCGGGAGCAGTCTAGGCATACCCGGTATGATACCGGTTCAACAAATTATAATAATGGCCGGCAGATATTTATAAAACATGATAAGTTTAGAACTCACTCATATAACATATACCAACTTACATAACAAGACATCATGTATTAAAAGAAAGATAATAATTATTAGATATGAAATGATGGTAATAAAGCATGAAATATCAAAAGAAATGTACTCGCCTAACAACGGAACGAAATACCGAGAAAAATATGGGAAGATCCGCGAACACGTTCAAGCAAGCTACTAACCCATATATATTAAATTATATGCATATATATATTATAAATATTAGAGAGGGATGAGAGAGGAGTGAGAGAGTGTGTGTGTAAGGTATGTTTAAAAGAGATAAATAAGAAAATAATAGGGAGAGTATGATGGAAAATATAGAGAAGTAATTAGGGGATTAATTGGGGGTAAAAGAAGAAAAAGGAAAGAAATAAAAGAAAGAAAGAAAGAAAGAAGAAAGAAAGAAGAAAAAGAAGAAGGAGATGGGAGGTGGGAGGTGGCCGGCGGCCTGGCCGCCGCCGGGGAAGAGATGGCGCGCGACTAGGCCAGAGGTGGGTGGTTGTGGGGTTTTGGTTTGGTGTAGTTATTGTTGTTTGTTGCGGAAGGTGGTGGTGGGTGGTGGTTGATGGTGGTGATTGGTGGTTGTGGTGGTTGTTGGAGGTGGTGGGGAGTTAGAGGAGAAGGAGGAGGTAATGATGGGGTGGTTGGAGTGGCGGAATTGGTGGAGATGGTGGTGAATTTTAGAGAAGGAGAGAAAGTGGTAGGAATGGGTTTGGTTGAAATTGGAGTTGGTGGAGTGAAGGTTGGATGAACAGGAGGTGGTAGAGTGTAGAGGGGGTGTGGGGAGGTGGCACCGGCGGCTAGGGGCGGCGACGGCAGTGGTGAAGGTGGAGGCGGCGGCGGTGATGTGGGGGTGTTGGTTGAAAGAGTTGGAGTTGAAAATGAAAATGGAAAGGATAAGGAAGGAGAAAGGGGAATTTATTGGAGAAGAGGAAATGGAAATGATGAAAGGGGATGGGGGGAGATGGGCTGCAGTAATAGCCCATCATGCCTCTGCTGCTTCTGCAGGTGGCTGTGGTAGGGGAGCAGGGCATGGAGGAGGAGTAAGGGGGAAGAAAAGAAAAGAAGAGAAAGAAATAAAAATAAAGGAATGGGAAAAAAATAAGGAAAAAGAAAAGAAAATAATAAATAATTTTATTATTAAATAATTAATTTATTAGAATATCTTGAGAGTATAAAGTAGAGGATGGAGAAGAAAAAGGCAAGAACAGAAAAGGACGATAAATAATATTATTATTTTAATAGGGCAAAACTTTGACTGTTTCAGAAACGTTCCGAAAATTCTTAAATATAGCAAATATTATTTTAAGATGCTTGGTGAAATCGGATTCGAGAAATTCAATTTAGTTTTCAAATTAAAAATCCTAGAATCTTCCGACGATATCAGCAGACACCAGAGTCGGTCAAATTTTGATAAATTTAGAAAAATCTCAAAAAAGGTATTTAGATAGAAAATCAAAATTCTAAGAAGTAATGTGAAAGCCATTTCTAAAAATTCAATCCCGTCTAAAAACTAAAAATCTGAGAATCAGTCAGCGATGCAGACAGACACCTGTTTTGGAGATTTGACAAAATAATTCTGAAAAATTTCAGAAAATCATGAAAAATCTAAAATATTGGAAAACAGTATTTGAAACTGAAATCAGTCAAATCGGACTACCATAAAGGTCAAATCGGGCAGTATGCCGATATCAGGTTATCTGTCCAGGTCAGGCTGACTCTAAGACTGAGAATCCAGATCCGATATCAAATAATATAAGGAATCACAACTCAAAAACAAACACAGGAAGAAAATTGAAATAATATGGTCAAAAAAATCAGGACACGTATCTAGGTACGATCTCGAGAACGGGGTTCTACACTTATCCCCATAGGATGCGCCAGAAATCTTAGGGAGTATCGATCAAGCTGATAACTCGAGCTGTTGAGAATAGTTTTTCGGACATACTACATATAGTACTGCGACCAACTCGAATTCTCCAGCCTCTGCACAAAAGGACGAAGCCTTCTGAGGGAGACACCGCCGTCATCAATGAGGGGCAATGCATGACGTACCAAGCCATCAAGTACGTGTACGGAAGCTCGACTCGGGGATTGGGAGTCTTCACTTCTAGTCTCCCCTCTGAATCCACCACCAGCCTGCCCTAGGAGTCCATAATAGCCTCTACTTAGCATAGGCTTTTGGCTAACACCCGCAAGCAACTTTGGATGCCTGTTACCATCGCTTGAAGAAGAGAGATCGACTTTCTAGTTGCTAGCAGGACCGCCAAGTACATTACATCGGTGACAATCACTTCATGCGGTAGCGTTGGTACCACGCAACGCTTCAATCATAATATAAGGAAGCCCGCCAGTGGAGCCTGGTCAGATATCGGAAGCCAAGCCTGGTGGTAAAAACTTTCAAAGACCGTATCAAGCTTGAAATATCCTCGTACGACTCGGTCGTATACGAGCTTGTGGAGGCACTGATTCTCTCAGTAATCTCTTCATCAGTGCAAGGGGGCAGACTAGTCACTGGGTTAGACTTTCATTTATGTCATTAAATAGGTAGTTCGCCCAGGACATCTGTTTAATGCCCCTGTTTCTCCAGACAGATATCTTCCCGCAAATATGGAAGTGGCACAATATTGCCCAATAAGACTCATACACCTGAGGATTTTCTCTCTTCAACAGGTGAAGCTCCTCAGTAGTTAGGACATACTCTTCATATGGGGTATCTCCAATTACTAACCCTGATATTTCGTACAATTCAAGAAGAGCAAGCCCCATCTCTCCAACTGGAGTAAAAAATGTGCCCGTCAGGGAATTGTAACGCTCCAAGATGCCATAAAAGTTGTGGGAGCTTTATGGAAGGCCATACTGCACGGCCCTAACTGAATTATATAATCCCACCTGCTTCAGTAAATCCCCAAGCATCGCAAGAACAAATCCAACCATCCTATCCCACCATGACTTATCGGTAGAATAAACCCACCCGAGCGAACGAAAATCAGTAGGAAAATCACTCCTCACCTTTAGGAATTAATTGATGAAGGTGGTGGCCAACTGAGGGTTTCTTCTTTCGGATACTCGGCTCTGACCAATCTGGGATATAAATTGAATACATCTTTCTCGTGGCCAGCAGGGTGTGCTTCTTCTACACCCAATTAGCCGAGAGACACGCCGGAGATAGATTGAGAAAGATCCCATGCCATTGCGCGGTGTATCGACGTGTGTTGAAGATAGGCTTAGGGGTACATCCTCTCCACGTTGGGAAGGAAAATCTCCTATCTCCCATCTGACGGAGCCACTTATAGTCTCTGTCATACAAAACTTCCTTAGTGATAGCGTCACCAAAGAAGACGTCAGATTTCTTAAGCACAACACGAGTGTCAGACTCGAATAGCGCATTAGTCATGATCTCCCAGAAGGTCAGCATCAGGGTTGCTGAGCATGTCCCGACGCTCTTTTGATTTCAGATCAAACACTAGAGCAGTCCTTGGAGCACAAATGTCAGATTCGGATCAGCGCCACCCACATGTCCAAAGTGACACTTCTTGAACAGAGGGTTGGAGGAATATCACACTGCAAAGAGGACAACACAATCAGAAATCCAAAAGAAGAATAACTAAGTGTTTGAAACTCAGACATAGTATTGAGCCTAGACGTGGAGCTTAGCGAAACTCGCGTCTAAACCCAAAGACGCGTGACTCGCGTGAAGCCTACGTTTTAAACTCCATAACTTAGCAATTTTTTAAAGTGTTGGACCCAGACGTGAGACTCAGTGAAGCCCTCGTCCAACCTCAGAGATGCAAGGCTCACATGAAATCCGCTTCTGAACTACCCTAGGAAAATTCTCTAAGTGTCAAGATCAAATGCAAGGCTTAACGAAGCCCGCGTTCAACAAGCAGATATGGATTCAAGCTGATGAAGCAAAGTCACAGTGTCGCCAAACCCACGTCTTGCCTACCAGTGCAAGAGCAACTTCTGGATGTCAAAAACACGGGCGTAAGCCTCGCGTTGGTTGTTCAGCTCAGAAGAGGCTTAAGAGTTAAGATAACTCTTCAAATCCCTCAATGGAGAAAACCAGGGCAAATGGTCCTTTACCTGAAATGGGGGCCTCCTGCGCGGAAGAGCCGCCCATTTGTACTTCTAGAACGACATCGCTCGACGACGAAACCACAGGTTTTGTTTTAGAGACCATTTCAACTGTGAATTCTGTATCAAAGATAAGAAAAGGAAGAAAGAAGCTCGAAGCTTTTTCTTAAGTTCTGAGAGCTTTAGACGTAGGGCTTAATAAGAAAGGAGTCTAATGATGACTCTTGAAAGACTAATGTCTTTTATAGACACAGTAATCCACCGAGATATGCGGCACATGTCTCGAGCCTAATCTCCGCCTGACGCGTGGCACCACGCCTTGAACGCGAAAATCACACATTAAAGGAAAGGCGTCTCCTCAATTCCGCCCGACACGTGGCAATATCTCTCAAAACGCGAGTCTCGCATTTAACAGGACTGCGTCTCTTTAAATAAGGACCGTGTCACCAGCATGAAGTATGCGTTACTTCAGCAAAATGGAAGATGTATCCCCACTTCAAAAACCTCGCATCTTGGCAAAGCAGTAGGGCTGTATTAGAAGTCTATATTACTTCGATCAAGTGAGAGCGACGTCTCCACTTCGACGAGACTCGCGAGGTCTGCGTCTCCAAGACAACATGATCTCTGTGTCTAAAAGACTTACGTTCCGTCTTTGCTTCTGCAATCAGTTCAACAGTATACTGGAACAAGCAGATGATAGTTTACCCCAGGTTCGACAGTACACCAACAACAAGCTCAGAGCATCAAGGAGATCCGAACTGCGTATCCAGATACTCACAACGATCATTTCTGGTGGCTCCAAAGAGTTTAACAGTACACACATGGAGACAAAATCCAGACAAGATCATGCTTAAGATATCTCAGAAGATTATTCGTCCAGTCTTGAGAGCAGTGCTGCTAAAAGAAAAATTCAAAGTATTTCGAAACCTGTCTCAGTCAACCACGGAGCTTTGAAAACTTTGGAGGGGCTCTGTGAACAGTCTAAAAATCACTGAAGATAAGTTATCAGAGAACAAGAGTCTATACTCCAGACGCGAGGCTAATCATAACCACTCGTATAATGCCAAGGCACAGACATGGAGCCCATGCCAGTACAGTATCAAGACGCGAGGGTCGAAACCCGCGTCTTAGCTGCACTGTAATAACCAAGACATAACTTGAAGACTGCGTCCTTACATCACTGCAGTGCCAAGACGCAAGGGTTGAAGCCTGCGCCTCGACACCACTGCAGTCTCAAGACACAGAGCCTGAAGCTCACATTTGGCAGAGCCTGAAACCTGCGTCTAACAAGGTTCGGTGTCAGCATCTAAAATGCGAGGCTCAAAGCACGCGTTCTGACTACAGAGAAGCTCTGCGTCTCGGTTATAACTGCCCTCATTACTGGGTTAATTCCTACCCACGTAATGAGGAGAGTTAACCCCCATTATGGGGAGTTTTAGGGGACAATTTTACCCCATGAAACCCCATAAATAGCTCAACTTGCTATTGAAGAGGGGTCGAAAAATTCTTAGTCGGGAATTTTAAGAAAAAAACCAGAATCTTTAGCTGAGGAATACAAAAGAGTTCAACTCTTCTAACGACTTGCTGAGCACAAGTTTGTTCTTGCCTCAAATCTCTTTGAGATTTTGTTGGACAGGAGTTGTGTTACTTCGTCCAAAGTCCGAAGAGAAGATTCCCAGAAGATTGTGACATTAACCCGGTCAACGGAAAATAAGATTCACTTTTTACCGCTACATCAAGAACCCAACATTAAATAAAAGAAAATTAGAGCTTGATTATCTTCTCTCTCTTGTAATCGAAAATTTTGAGGTTGTTGTAATCTTTCATTAATTAAAGGAAATTTTATTACGACCCTCCAAATTTTTTCCGGACCAAACACTATCGAGGCCCCAAGCGGTAAGCACTCTCAAAGCTGGAGGCATCACAGAACAATCTCCCTTACTCTTTCGAAATGATCTGACGATGCCTCGAGTTCATCTCAACCCCGCGCGAAATATCAACACGATCATACTCAGAGGAAGACCGAAAAGTTTGTCCCTGTCAAAGATCTTGACAAATTTGTACTAAAGCGAGTCGATGAAGCAAGTCGAAGAAGCAAGAATGCCGCATCACGGCAGACTCAGAGCCATCACCACCGATGCATCCTACTCTCCCTTCTCTGAGGGCATATTGGATATGAATTTTTCAAGAAGTTCATGATTCTGACCTTTGATTTCTACTTCGACAGTGACTCGATCAAGCACCTCCACCGGTATTAGAACAAGATGGTGATCCATACCAAAAATGACTCCATCTTGTACCGGATCTTCCCTACTAGTTTGAAGGGAGTAGCCTAATTGACAAAAAATAGAGATAAAGTTAAGAGTTAAAATGTTATCTAGATGAAGGCGAGTCTCTGTATTTCGTAATATATGAAATATACCTAGGGGGTGAATAGGTATTTTGCTAATCAAATGTAATTTTAAAACTACTTATGATGAATTATGCAAGCGATCACTTTAAATAAGAATTGAAGCCGAATTTCCCGTGAAGGGCTCTAGAACTTCTCCTCTTTGATTCCTCTATATAATGAGTTGAGGCGCTCAATTGGCTCCTTATTGAAATGAGTATAGAACGGTAATGAAAGTGATAAAATGAAAGTAATTATAGAATGCAAGATGACAAATTTCATAAGTATGAAAATTGAAAAAAATAGAGAGCAAGACACAATCAATTGCAAACACAAAAGAATTTGTTTCGAGGTTCGAGCCACCGCTCTACGTCCCCGCCTTCACCACTATAAAGGATTTCACTATCCTCTAAGGGATCTTCCACAAAGGGACCTTATGTAAAGGAATTACAACTTGGTATATACAAGACCAGAGTACACAACTCCACCAACTCAACCCTCTACATAAGAGGTAGCACAAAGTCAATTGAGGTTATAAAACACTTGGTGATCTAATAAGATCATAAACACTCTCTCTTATAACTTTCTATAGGGTGGAATATGAAGTGATGCTCAAGAAGTTAAGTGAGAGATGAAAATCAGTTAGAAAGAATAGAGTCGTTTTGAAACCAACTTAAAATAGCTTCGAAAAGAAAGAACTTGGAGATTGAAAGCTAGAAAATCTTTTCTCTTTAGAAACAAACTTGAAAAACATGTATTTTCTTGTCCAAGACCAAACCCATGACCTATTTATATAGGCAATGAATAAATATTATTTAAAAATCATACCAGGTCATTTGGGATGTATATAGACACATGGAAACCAAAATGCCAGTTGGAATCCATTAAAAACGAAACATATTTAAAAACTAGCCGTTATGGCCATATGGCAGCCTGTCGGTCAACTGGCCAGTCGACCGACAGGTCATCCAGAATAAAGCCGTTAGCTTCGGTCGACCGGGCAATCGATTGTTTGGTAATTAAAAAGAAAATTTTAAACTGTCGGTCGACCGACCTGGTCGGTCGACCCCAACTAAGAGTTAGGGTCTCTCAGTCGGTCGACCGCAAGGGTTAGCGGTCCATCGGTTGCCCGACAATGTGCACAAATGTGCATGCCCCTAGCTAAAGACCCGATCGACCGCCTGGTCAACCGATCTGGCCTACAATGGGCACCAGTCGACTAGGCGGTCAATCGTTCTGGCCTGAAATAGTTTAATGTATGATTTTTTAAAATACAAACAATTTTCAAAATATTTTTTTTATATTTGTTTAAGGGTAATGAAGCAATGTATAGGTGATGAAATACATGTTCTAACCTTGTTATAAAATTTCAAAAAAAATTATGAGACATGTATCAAAACCAATCATGTAAAATACTGATACTACCAAAACTTGTATTTTTGAAATCGTGAATTTTGAGTGCGTAACTTCTTGAACATTACTACCATATTCTAAACTTTAACAAGCTAATATCTTACAAGACTTTAGGTGACTAGAAGATCTTCACCCGGGCTTCTCCATTAGCCTGTTTGAGTGCTTTGAGGTTTAATCTCGTATTTGAGTCTTCTTGAGTCTACAACACTTTTCTTTAGAGAAAGAAAACTCCTTGAATCCTCAGAACCCTGAGATAAACTTAAACACTTGAAGTTGAACAAATAACCACATATATTTTTATCATCAAAACCATAAAATCGGGTGATTGTAACATTGGGCCAACAATCTCTCCCCTTTTGATGGTTATAAAACATGTGAGTTATTTAAGATAAAAGATATGAAAGAGCTTGAAAAGCTCCCCCTCAAAGATGATACCAATATAGAATAATATGCATATATAGCCTACCATCCTTTCAATCCTTCTTCCTCCAACACATTATATAAGCATGGTAAAGAAAATGGAATATAGAATACCAAAACAACTTAATAACTCAAATATCTCTCTCGTTTTTTGTCCTGCAACAAAATGGGTAAAAATATTAACATAAAAGAGATATTAATTTGAAAAATACATGAAAAACAAACAATTTGAAAACACTTTCAAAACTTATGAATCCATAATACAAACATTCAACTCACCACAAATGAATGAAAATCTATTATAATCTAGTGGTTTAGTAAAAATGTTCGCAAATTGAAAATCGGTGGAAATATAATCAATTTCAATATCGCCTTTTTCATAGTGATCTCTAAGAAAGTGATATTGAAAATCTATGTGCTTCCCTTGCTATGTTGATTTACATTTTTGGTCATATGAATAGTGCTAGTTGTTGGCCCAAAGGCCCATCACTCTAGTTTTGATGATGATCAACTCATATAGTTATAGTACTAATGGTCCTGTGTTTAATTAGTCTCAGATTTATAATCAAGATCTTAGTTGGTGTTTAGCTTCAACAAAGGATTTAAAGTCAAGCTTTGGAGCTAGCACGGTTTGATTCAAGAGCTTATGCATCAAGACCACATCAAGTACTTAAGAGGAGTCTAACTCTTTGGATCGAGTTTGGACCAAGTTAAGAGGAAAAGAAGACTTCAAGTGAAGACCTTCAAGATCAAGACTTGTGTCTAGGTTTATTTATTAAGATTTTGTTTTAGATTAAAATGTAAAGGATAGAATAGTTGGTGGATTGCTCAAGTATACTATACACACACACACTCTTGATTTAGATGTGTTTTCATAAAAGAATTTTTATTGTGGAAAAATACAAAAGAGTTTTCTTTTTTTTTTAAAAATACCGATTTGGTTTTTGGAATTCTAAAGTATTCATATCTTTAACCAAAATCATGTTTAGTGCTTATTGTCAAAAACATAGATATTTCACCATGTATGTGTACTGGATCATATCCATACACTCTATGCTTCAAAAGAGTTTAAAATATCTTATTTTTGTATTTAGAGAAGTTTTGGAAAAATCTATTTTGGAAAAATACAGTTTTTGTTTTTAGCCAAAATTTCTAAGTTACAAAAATAGTTCAAATTGTTTGTAACATGTTTTAATTTTACTCAAACATGTTTGATTATCAAAGTATAATACTGAAACTATTTTTGTAGATTTTTTTGTGAATTTATGGGATTTTATTTAAGCTAAAAAATCAACTTTTTAATCCCCATAATAACCTGACCTGGCTTCTGCCAGTCGACCGGACCGTTTGACCGAGCTTGAAGTCGGTCGACCGACGTGCACAGAATGTGCATGCCAGTTTAGCTGGAGGGCCGGTCGACCGACTCGATCGACCGCCAGAGAGCTTCTGCTCTCTGGAAAGCCCCGGTCGACCGGGCCGGTCGACCAGTGGAGAGCTCTGCTCTCTATTCCAGGCCACGGTCAACCGGGCCGGTCGACCGAGTCTCCAACGGTCAGAAATTTGACCATTGGCGGTCGACCGGGCCGGTCGACCGACAGCCGTCAGGGCTGAAAAATTGCCCCAACGGCTAGTTTTTCTAGCCCTATAAAAGGGGGGGCTTTGGGAGACTGTTTTTAACAAGATTTTTGTAGAGTTTTAAAGATAGTTTTTCCTACTTTTTTAAGAGATTTTCTCCACTTGTTTTAGAGCCAAATACTTCCATTCAAAAGGAGAGTTTATCAAGAGTTTTCAAAAGTGATTTTCTTATGTTTTTCACCACAATTTCAATCCTAGTTTTCTCACACAACACTTGAGCTACGCATTGCTATATCTACCATAGGAGTGTTATTGTGAGAGTAATTTTAGGTGATCAAAGTGTTGTGATCACTAAAGTTCTCATTCTTATCTTTGAGGAGGTAGACGTGTGTGTTCGCATTGTTTCGGGTTCTAGTGGGAACTCGATTTTGAGGTGCGACCTCGGCGAGCTTGTGGGCTTGCGGTGTGTTCTTGTGGGAACAAGAGAGGGACTAGAGAGTCCAAAGAGCTTGTAGGTATTGCAGCATCAAGTGATCCTGTGGGATTGATTTTAGTGAAATCCTTCATAGTGTTGAAGGCGGGGACGTAGAGCAAGTGTGCTCGAACCTCAAAACAAATCTCCCGTGTTTGCGATTGCTCTCTCTCTATCTCTTACTTGTCTTTATATCTTGCATGCTTATATTGCTTTCATCTTTATATGCTTGATATTATTTGTGCTCATATTGTTATATGCTTAGGGTTTGTTTGCTAACACTTGTATTCAACTAAGAGAGCCAACGCGGCACCTCAACTCTTATTTAGAGGAATCTTGAGGAGTTAGTCCAGAGCCCTTCACGGGGAATCCGACTACACTCTTGTGTTATACGTGGTGTTAGTTCAAGAAGTTTTAGTTTGTATTAAATAAGTTTTAATTCCGCATTATTGACCATTAGATTAGCCATCACCTTTTCACCCCACCTCTAGGTGATTACACTAGTATTATCACAAAATATTTTAATATGGTCATAATATAAATCATAGTCAAGGAGAGTATGTTTCATCCATAGGACTTATGCCAAACAAGCCCTAACTGCACATACTCCGCCTCGACGGTTGAGAGGGTTATAAAATTTTGTTTCTTGGAACACTATGAAACAAGACAATTTTCTAGAAATTGACAAGTACCACTAGTGCTCTTCCTATCCACCCTACAACCGGCATAGTCGGCATCCGAATAACTCGTCATGATAAATTGTTCAATTTTCGGATACCATAAGCTCATTCCAATAGTGCCCTTAAGATATCTAATAATGCACTTTTACCGCAATTAAGTGAGACTCTTTAGGACAAGATCAAAATCTAGCACATAGACACACATTAAACATAATATCCAGCCTATTAGCCGTCAAATAAAGTAAACTACTAATCATGCTTTTATAAAATTGAATATCTACATTTATACCTTGTTAATCCTTGTCAAGCTTAGTAGTAGTGGCCATGAGAGTCTTACTTAATTTTGCATCTTCAAGTTCAAATCTCTCGATGAGTTCTCTTGTATACTTGGCTTGATTTATGAAGATTCTGTCACTCTTTTACTTGATTTGGAGGTCAAAAAGTAGTTTAGCTCTCTCATCATAGACATCTCAAACTCGTTCTTCATGCATGATTTAAATGCTTTACAAAGCTTTTCATTAATTGATCCAAAAATAATATCATCAACATAAATTTGAATAATTAGGATATCACTATCTACATGCTTTGTAAACAAAGTGATGTGAACTTTACTTTTAGCAAAACTGTTTGAAATTAGAAAAGTTGAAAGTCTTTCATACCAAGCTCTTGGAGCTTGTTTTAAACTATATAAAGTTTTATCAAGTTTGTACACAAAATTCGGATGTGTAAGACCAACAAACTCGGGGGGGTTGTTCAACATACACTTTCTATTCTATAAAACCATTTTAAAAACGTACTTTTGACATCCATTTGAAAAAATTTGAAATCTTTATAAGAAGTAAATGCAAGTGTCATCTGTATGTCTTCAAAATCGAAATTTGGTTATAATCTTGGGCCACTAACCTAGCTTTATTTCTTATAATATTACCCGACTCATCCAACTTATTTATAAAAGTCTATTTAGCACTAATAGTTGGTCTATCATGAGGTCTAGGAATAAAATGTCAAACTTGATTGCGCTCAAATTGATTGAGCTCTTCTTGCATTGCAATATGCACTCCTTATGCACTTACAAACTTAGGATTCAAAACAAAGATTCTTATGCCTTATATAAAAAAAGGAAAAAATATATATTTATATAAAAAATTCTCTGATTAAGCTGGGATTTGTGCCTCATTAAGTATAAGTATTCACGCCAAAAGTGGTTCATATAATAAAATCCTTAGTTTTGTGGCCTTATTTGCTCGAGTCCTTAAGTCCTTGGGGCATTTCTCACCTGGTGCCCTAAGACCTCTGGTTTGGGAGTCACCAATTAAAGGCTCATTACATGGGCAGATTAGAAAGCTTAATAGAATTAAGGAATAATATCACCAAAAATATAAAAGATAAATAAATAAACAAAATAAGGCATAAGAGTTAGAGTGAAAGAACCCTTAATCAAATGTTCACGGTCACGAAGGTGCATATGACTTAGGGTAAAATAATAGATTATATGAGAAATACAATTTGACTACTTACCTTGATTGATGACAAATTTTTGAATAGAGACTAAGGGTCTGTTTGGTTGTCGTAATTGGCCGTAATTCGTAAGTTGTAATTGGTAAAGTCTTTTACAGTTGTAAATGAGTTACATGCATGTAAACTTTATGGTGTTTGGTTGGTAATATAAAGTTGTAAGTGGAAAAGTGTATTATGCTTTACGGTGTTTGGTTGTCGTAATGTGTAAGTCGTAAGTGAAAAAGTTGATCACAAAATTAACTATTTGGTAATTTAAAAAGTTTTAATATTGCAAATAAATATTAAAAATGTTAAATATTAAAAAAAATTAATATTAATATAAAAAATAATACAAATTTGCATGACCACAAAATTAACTATAACTGGGCTGTAAGTGAGTGGTAATTGGGTTGCAAGTGAGTGGCAATTGGGTTGTGTAAGTCTTTTACGAATTACGGTCCAAACAAACGCCGTAATTGTAATTGGGTTGTAACTCATTTACGAATTACGGACTTTTACGTGAAACAAACGGCCCCAAAGTTTAGAAATGAAAATTTTAGTTTTCCTATAACTTATACATTACTTGAATTCTTACAATAATATTTCAAATATTTTCTCTCTTTCAAAATGCTTTTCAAAAATACTAACACTTTGTTTCTCTTTGTTTTTAGATTTTGTAGGTGTAATCCACTGAAAATTCTCACGAGATAAAACTCGTCCTTTAGGGAAAACCTAGAAGTTTAATGACTTATTGCACATGCCTAATGCAATTGCGTGACCTGCGAAAGTGGTCTAATAACTTTTTAGGTTTCGTTTTGATGTTTTGCTCGAAGGCGAGCAAAAGATAAGAGTGGGAGTGTGATCGGTCACTGATATTGCATATATATTGTCACATTGTCATATGATAAATCTTGTTATTTAGTCTTATTTTTATCTAATAATGTGCAGGTTTTTACCAAGGAAGAAAGAAGAGAAACAAAGCCCAAAAGCCCACTGAAATTCAGAATCAAGAATTAGAGCAAACTTCAGTTGAAAATCACAAGATATCAAGAAAAATAGCAACGAATAAAATCGGTTAAACTCACTTTTTTATAGATCCAGTTGGTTAACCGAATATCAACAGAAGAATCATCAAAATCAGAATATCAAACGAGAAATATCATTGGATAAAAGGAAAACACAAAATCCTTAACCATCTCCCCCTGAATCCAGGCCACGGAACCACGGATCGGTGACATTTCTGTTGAGATAGGGGGAGTATTTGCTCCCCCAATCTGCTCACGCTCTCTCCCTCTTGTTTTTCCCTATAAATATCAAAAAATTTGCAGTGAGAGGGACAAAGACTATTTTAATTTTCTAATTTTATTTTTAGGATTTAGGATCATTATTAGATAGTTTATGAGAAGTTGTATCTCATTTTTATTTTTGTAGTTCAGTCCAGAAATAAGTGAGAGAGAGAGAGAGGAAAAAAGTGTGTAATTGACCATTGAAGTGACAATCAAAGGGGATTCACTATTGCTTATCTCTGCTCAAACTTTACTAGTATGTCTTTATTTTCAATTCATTTCATTTCCACAATTATAAGTGGCTAAATCGGTTTCCTGGGCTTACTATTCTTCTTCTATGATTTTTTTTCTTCTTGATCGATCTCTATTAAAAAGAACCCAATGAATCATATGGATGCCTGGATTGAGCCTTGCATATTGGCAAGTGTTCTTCAAGGCACATGAAGATGAAAAATGATTTGAACTAACTCTTGAAATAGATCTCTGAAAGAACTTGTTTTTATTCCATGCTTGCTTTAATGCTTTGATGGTTTAATATTCAACTTAAAGAACGATTTCAAATCTTAAGTTCAATTTCTAAAACTATCTTATATGTTTTATTTGGTCTCTTTTTACATGACTTAAATCTTTGTATATGATCTCAATAAGGCATTTTAAACTTTCAAGGGAATGACACATAGTTGAACAATAGAATAGTGAGCCCGGATTCTTCTTTATTAAAAACAAACAAATACAATCACTCTCAAGACATTCTAAAGATCATCTTCTCCAAAGCCTTCTTCAAGTATTCAAGTTTTTTTTTAAATCAGTTCTCTACTCTCCACTCTCTTTTCAACTTAAAAGAAACCAACACCAATCTTTGTTTTTAAAACATAACATCGAAATATTTTCATCGCATTCCTCCTCATGGACACGACGCGTTATCCTAAGCTACACAGTAATTCTCTCACATTTTCTACAATCACTTGATGGGGAGCCTTTTCAAAGTTTTTTCCTTTTATTTATTTTTAAATAGCTTATAGGTTTTATTATCATCAAAAAGGGGGAGATTATTGGTCCAAAGGTTACAATCCCTGTTTTGTGTTTTGATGATAACAAAGCATATGAAGTTATTTGGTACTAATCAAGTTTAAGAGTATGTTTAGGGTTCAAAAAAGATCTAACAGGTTTCTTTCTCTAAAGGAAGGTGTTGATGGCTCAAGGGTAATCAAGTACGGAATTGTAGCTCAAAGCACTCAACGTCACTATCCAAGAACCCCGATTGAAGATTCTTGTAGTCGATTAGAACTTTATAAAAATCTAGTTTGTTAAAGACTAGAATATAGATTTGAGGCTCAAAGATATACACATACAATAATGCACGTTTTCGAAAGTATAGTTTATTTTGTTTTTGACATGTTTGATTTTGATACTTGTTCCACATTTTCTTAAAAATTTATATCTCAGTTTAAAACTTGTATCTCATTGTTATATATGTCTTCTCTCTTTCAAATTCATTATAAAATTATTTAAAAGTTTTCTTAGTTTTCAAAACTTACCTTAACTCTATTTTTTGGCGTAGGTCGGTCGACCGGGCGGTCGACCGTGCCTATTATAGGCCAGAACGGTCGACCGAACCTCTGGCAGAAGGGGTGTGCATGTTGTGCACATTCCCGGTTGACCGGCCGGTCGACCGATCCCCTTTCGTTGTTGACCAATGGGTTGACTGACTGTAAGCATGTTGGCCTTGGTTAGACATGGTCGATCGACCAGTCGACCGCCAGTCAACGGTTAAATTTTTAAAATGGTCGGTCGACCGACAGACGGCCAGATTGGCAAGAATTTGAAATCTGTATTTTACTATGTTTTTTAAAACGTGTAGAGTTAAATTTTACGGTCAATTTCTTCCCTTTCAGACCTGGTAAACAATTTTAAAAGAGTTTTTCTAAAACCTATATAAAGGGTCTTCGGGATTGAATGTAAACAACAACAAATTCCATTGAAAATCTAGTTTTTGCTTTCAAAGAGAAAAGTTTCAAAGTTTTCTTTTATGCTCTTATTTTCAAAATTTTAATTGAGTTTTTCTACTCTTAAAATCTCTCTTTTCTAATTTTCACTGTCACTTACATCCTTGAGTTTCAAACTTATATTTTACTCTATAAGATTTTGTAAGAGAGTTGCAAAGAGAGTGTTTATGATCTCTTGATCACCAAGAGCTTGTTATCTCAATTAGTTTTGTGCTGCCTTTGGTGTAGAGGATTGAGTTGTGGAGTTGTGTACTCTGAATAGTTGTAATTTCTTATTGTAAGGTCCCTTTGTGAAAGATCCAATAGTGGATAGTGAAATCTTTCACGGTAGTGAAGGCAGGGACGTAAAGCGGTGGCTCGAACCTCGAAACAAATCTTTTTATTTGTGATTGCCTTATTGTCTCTATTTACTTGTTTATCATTCATTTATTTTTGTCGATTAACACTCATCTCAACAAAATAGCAACTAAGCACCTCAACTCTTATCTAGAGGAATCACGAGGAGAAGTTCATAGCCCTTCACGGGAAATCTAGCTTCAGGTCTTGTTTTGAGTGATTGGTTGCATCATTTCATTTTAAGTTGATTAGAATTTGCATTTGATTAGCTATACACCTATTCACCCCCCATAGGTGTAATTTCAGAAAAAACTATGGCCGCTTCTTCCACACATTCTTATCAACTGTATTTTCTTTTCCTTTTCATAACTTGCGATAAGACGTTTCACTCGATCATATACATGTTCATCATTTAATGTCTTTGGAGCTTTTCCTTCTTCTGTAGTTCCATTAAATGCTTTCCGTAGGCTCCGATAACGGTGCAAAGTAGGCAAAAAATCTTCGAGTATCAAGATATACTGTTTTTCTTTCATACTTTAGTTGGAGAAAAAATATGTCTTCTTCACATATAGGGCATGTCTTATGTCCTTTCACATTGAACCCTGACAAGTTACCGCGTGCTGAAAAATTATTGATTGTCTCAAGGTATATATTTCAAAGTGTGAAAATTTCTTGACGATATGCATCAAATACTTTTACCCCTTCTTTTCACATTAACTTTAGATCTTCAATGAAAGGTGCCAAATAAATATTTATATCATTTTTTGACTGTCTGGGACTCGATATTATTAATAACAACATTATAAACTTGCACTTCATGCCTAACCAGGGAGGAAGATTATAAATAGTCCAAACAACTGGCCATGTAATGTGCGTCCTGCTCATATTACCGTGTGAGCTCATTCCATCAGTCGAAAGACCTAGCCGAAGATTTCTTGCATCACATCAAAATTCAGAAAACTTCAAATCAATCATTTTTCATTGAGGAGAATCAGCCGGATGTCAAAACATATTATCAATAATTCTCCCATCTGAATGTCACGTCAAACTCTTCGCATGTTTTGCGTTTTCATACGTACGTTCAAATTTAGGTATTATCGAAAAATACTATAACACTTTAGCAGGAGATTTCTTATTCATTTTATACCGTGACCTTTCATACACCGGACATTTGTTTAAAATTTCGTATTCACTTCGGTACAAAATACAATCATTAGGGCAAGTAGTATCCTCTCATAATCCACACTCATAGAGCACAAGATCTTCTTAGCCTCGCACGTACGATCTGAAAGTTCATTATCCTCGGGAAGTATATCTTTTAAAAGTTGGAGTAATACAGTAAAACTTTGATCGCTCCACCCATTTTTCACTTTCAAATTATAAAATTTCAACACTGCAAACAACTTAGTGAATTTAGAACAACCAACATATAAAGGTAATTCTGCATCATTCTTCAAGCTATTGAATATTTTGGCACTGCCCATAAAATTTTCTTCTACATCATGAACCAAATCTTCTAATTTATTGCCCTCATTGTTGTCAACTTCTTCTTTTCTGTCATATTTTTTATTTAAATTAAAAAGTATATCTTCTTTGCATTCTCACCATACCATATCCATCTTGTATAACCTTGATCAATCCTATTGATGAATAAGTGATCTCTTAACACTTCAACCGTAACTTTATCAACATAAGCACATTTTATACACGGACACTTAATACGATTAGGATTGTCGGAATGCTCAACCGTAAACTTGATAAACTCCTCTATATTATTCCAATATTTTGGGCTTAACCTATTAGCAATCTTCTATTTTTGATCCATCTTTATCTAGTATGAATATAAAAAAATAGTAAAATAAATTAGTAACAATATAATAACATATAATTAAAAATTAAACATACTTAATTTGTGTGCCTATTACGATTAGCAATATTTTGGACTTAACATATTAGCAATATTTCGAGCTTTTAATGTCGGTTAACAAATAACCTATGTAAAAATGTGTAGCCAGCTCACGTTTGAAATTTGGGGCCACTTATATTAATTCGTAGGCCTCACTACAATATAAAAGGTCGAGTATTTAAATTTGGTTAATAAACAACCGACGCGGAAAAAAACATACTTAATTTGTGTGCCTAGTACAACTAGTAATATTTCGAACTTAACATATTAATAATATTTTGAGCTGTTAACATCGGTTAACAAATAACCTAAGTAAAAACACATGTGGCCAGCTCACATATGAAATTTGAGACCACTCATGTTAATTCGTGAGCCTCACTATCAATATAAAAAATCGAGATTTTAAAGTCAATTAATAAAAAATCGACGCGAAAACACTACAAAAGCCACAATTGAGATAATTAAGTAATAACTTATTTAGTAAACAAATAATTTAGAATCACTAATGATTCATCCTAATATTAATCACAATATAGTTAATTAAAGTAATTTTTAAAAAAATATGTAGTGAATACGTACAATCGTGTAGAACGGGCGGTGGCGGGTAGATCAGGGCGGTTTTTGTTGTCGGAGAGACAACCATGAAGAACACGACGGTGAGGGAGGGGAGGAGGGAGGAGAACACAACCGCGAGGGAGGGGAGGAGGGAGGAGAACTCGTTCCCGCAAGGATGGGCAGTTGGGGGGAAGATCTGGCCGGCAGAGGGCGCGACAAGAGGGGATTTCTAGGCGGCAAAGGACGGCGAATGGGGAAGATCTGAGTGGCGCGAGATCAACTAAGGCTGAGAGTGTGGGGGGTGGGGATGGGTCAGGGTAATGAGAAATGGACGCAATAGGTTGGTTTGTGGGGCTTGTTTTTCTAAGCACTTTTAGCGTCGATTTTTAGAAGAACCGACGCTAAAAACCCTTTTCATGTCGTTTCTTTTCCAGAATCGATGCTAAAAGTTTTGTTTTGGAATCCATAGATTTGTCTGTGTGCCCATTTTTCGAGTCAGTTCTTTTACAGAATCGAGATAAAAGCTTAAGTGGGCCCCACTGACGCGACAATTCTCAACAAAGTTGCTAATTGTGGGCTCCACACACTTTTGGAGTTGGTTATTTTACAAAACCGATGCAAAATCATAAGTGGGCCCCACTAATGCGTCGATTCTCAATAAATTTGTCGGTTGTGGGGCCCACAACTTTGTTGGTTGTGCCGACTTTTAGCGTTAAAAAAACTGATGCAAAATCCTAGTCAATATAACTTGTTGACTATGACGAAAGGTGTGACGCCCCGATCCCACGGGTACGGAGACGTCACTGCGACGTATACACGCAGGTCAGAAATACCCTTATGTATATACGCTAAGCATCAATACATGTAAGAATCAGAGGGCGGAGGCACAGTGGTAATATATATTCTAATAGAAAAGTATAAGTACATGGTTATCACAGAGAGTGATACAATATTACAGAAATATTACTTTACCAGAAAATATAAACGTACAATACAGAGAGATATACATAATAAAAGCTGAGAGGTGCTCACGAGCAGCAAGAGGGGCCTCGAGAGCCAATCAAGAGAAGAGATGAGAGGAAGAACTGTGGCGATGTCCAAGCTTCTGCTACACTCTGGTCGCCACAGAAGGATCCGCTGTGCACTCTAATCAGCTACAGCCAAACTATAATGATCCGGGCTCTAGGATCTGGACATGAGAATACAGGGTTGTCAGATGCAACCCCACGAGTACATATGATAAAGCCAAGTGACAGTGCATATCAGGCACACATGTACATGATTAGGTGATGTGGTTCAAGCATGCAGGTACAGGCAATGACAAGTAACATAAAAGAAATTATAGGAACGACAGTAAATTCGAAATGAAGAAAATACATGTATATCAATAAATCTGAATCGGAAAACATGCATAGAAAATGGTATGGAGATCATGGGTATACATAAACATACGATAAATACATTAAACATGCGATAAATATAAGTATGGACAAAACTAGTTGTACAAGCTCAGATTATGGATTCACGAGAATGATACGTCAAAGGGATAATCCAAATAAGGAAACCCTCATCTCTATACCACATATCCCATGTCGCCATCGTCTGAGTTTGTAAAACTTGAGTTGCCCTCAGAGTAACATAACTAGAGTGTGTCTGGAGTAATCATTGTACCACCTAAATCATATGTCATAAAGCAGGATGTCAACTACACTATAATTGGAGAAAGTAATGGTGTTACATTTAAAGTTATTCAATAATAATAATCAGTACCGTTTGATATTTCAATCGTCTCCCTACCAGCGCCTCACATCATTGATAGTCCATACTATAGCTCACACTTTGTAGAACTCACTCGAGTCTGATATATGAGTACTAGGACCCGAACAAAGGAGAGACCAAATATTACATGTTCCTAATATTATTACTGTTTGGGTGTTACATTCTTATGTTATTCTTGTCTATTTCCCATCGGCGTCCTACAACACCGACAGTTCACACTGGAGCCCACACTTCTAGTAGAACTCATCCGAACTCCAATATGCAGATATCATTATTCGAATAGGAGAGGGACCAAATAACTTATGCTCATAGTGTTATCATCATACAGGTATGTGTGGATGTTAATGTGCACTGAGAATGCTTATCACGCTAACACCAGGCGGCACAGGTAGGAGGGAGAAAGTAGCCCCACAGATTCAAGAGGTGGCCCCCACAGATTCAAGAGGTGGCCCCTACCACGTGTGTGGTGTGGCACTTTTCTCCATGTGGCAATTTTCTCTGAGGGTTGATTCAGGAGGTAGCCTCACAGATTCAAGAGGTGGCCTCCACCACGTGTGAGGTGTGACACTTTGCTCCATGCGACACTTTGCTCTGTGTGGAAAATGGATTCTAGAGGTGGCCCTCATAGATTCAAAAGATGGTCCCCGCCATGTGTATGGTGTGGCACTTTACTCCGTGTGGCACTTAGTTTCATTCAGGATCCGCTGGACGCTAGTACGATCGTAGGATACATCCTCGTCATCCCGACACTAGGCATGCCCTACCGGACGCCGGTCTGACTGTGCTATTAACAAGAGTAATGGTGCAGGGAGACATGAATATAGGGGATACAGGAGTTCAAGAGTACAGGAGTTCATGAGTACAGGAGTTCAGGAGTACAGGAGCACCAGATGTCTGGTAGCAATATAATAATGATGTCAAGGTCCCCGTCAAAGTGATAATCATGAATATGCCATGTAATATAGGTGTCAGATATAATAGTATCCAGTCAGGTGTCATAATATCAGGTCAAGTGTGATTGTACCAGGTGACAACATATGTCAAGTGAGTGAAAGCGTGTCAACCGTCAAGTGTCATATATCAGGTGTCAGGTATTAGGTGTCAAGTGATAACATGTCAAGTACCGGTGTCATATATCAAGTATCAAGTATAAAATGTCAAGTACCATTTTCAGATATCAAGTGTTAAGTATAACATGTGAAGTGCCGGTGTCAGATGATTGGTATTCAATTCTGCATATTTTACCACATTATTCCCATGCATATTACAAATAAAAATATGATTTTTACTCATATTCTCTCTATTTTTGCAGGTCCACATCTGAAATAAGAAAAAGCCCAAAATCTCTTTAATTAGCAATAATTAAAAGAGATTAATTCAAAGCCCAAAAGAGAGCCCAAGATTAAGCCCAGGATCTAGAGAATTCTACGCTCCAGCTCAAGATTCTAGAAGGCCACGTGGATAACAACCTCGTAACAAACTTGTAACAAAAATCTGGGATCCAACGGCCACGATATTGCCGCAAATTGCCGCGGATCCGCCGCAAATCTGGGGCCGTTGAGCCCCAGATTTTTGCCACCTGTTCGTCTTCTGGAGACTTCTCTCTGAGGCTATAAATACATGACCAGGGCTTGCGCAACGGTGTGGAAGGAGAGAGGAGAGATTAGAGGATAAAGCTTTGTAATTTTGTATTTTTTCTCTAGGATTTTTGTAGTGCTCTAGATCTTCTTCCTCCCTAGAAATTCTGCAAAAGAGAGTTGTAAGAGAGAGAAAGCTTGTGTATACCAAGTTGTGACAACTTGTGAAGTAAGGATTGATCCATTCTCTTCTTCTTTACTTGAGCATTTTCTAGTTTACTTGCTTTCTTTAATTCTAGCTTTACTTTACTTGCAATTTAATTCATGCTTTGCTTTTCTTTTCTTATGGCTAGTAGCTAACTTTTCTAACATGAACTAGCTAAACCACTAACCTTGCTAACTACTAACTCATGGGTGATTGCTATCTTTAATCTTGCAAGTTGGATGGTCTTCTCTTCTCCGATGGGTTACTTTCATTGCTTGGCAAGTTCTTGTTGTAATTCCATATGATTCATGTGTGCCTCATTTAGAGCCTTGTCTTTAGAACAAGTGCCTTGATGGAACATGGAGATGGATCACCAATGTGCTATTTGTTGTACAACTTCTTTACTTCTATTAATGAATGTTGTATCTTCTTCCTTAGCATCCCTTGAGTGTAGCTCTTTTGATTCCATTATTGAAAGTCTAATTGTAGGCCAATGACATCTATGAGGCTACAAGACAAGTCCAAGAATGATCACCCGTCATCCAAGTGGGAAAGTAATTAGACCAACACGCAAGACAAATCTTTGCCGATGAATCAACATGAGGCACGCATTCACCATCACGGAGTTTAGTAAGTTTTTAGCAAGGTAGTAAGGTTAGCTAGTCATGGTTTTCTTCCATCTTAAAATCTTCTACAAGTTTTCATTCTTTTAGTTTTCTTGTCAAAGCCAATCTTGTTTTCATATTCTTTTCGTTTTATTTCCATCATGCACAAATCCACCGATTCTTTCACTTCTTTTTCCAATTTGTTTTTATTCTTTTAAAGCAAAGAAGAATCTTCGTTTTCTATCTTCACTACCAACCGTAACGCTTCCATCGCAAGCTCTCCCTGAGAATCGACTCGGTATAGCCTATGCTATAACGGAGATTGGAAAGGATACATTAAACATTTTAAATACATTGTGGAGTGATCAAAGCACTTGAGGTTGATTCTAAACCTTATCTCTTTTTATTGAATATATTTTGTGTGCAAATTATACTCCACAATACAACACCTTTCCCGTCTCAATCAAATTTTTGCGCCGTTGCCGGGGAGAGCAACGGTTTTTGGTTTAAAGTGAAGAACTAAACGCATTTTCTTCTCTGTTGCAGGTTACAGGTGAAGAAACAGAAAAAATAGCATTGCAGTAACATATAAGTGGACCTGGGCCTCTGCTCATGAAAGCAGAGACCAGGATCCCTCAGTTTTGCCGCAGAATCTCGGCCCCAGCCGCAGATTTGCGGCAATCCTGAGTTCACTACTGACAAGTTTTCTGCAGGGTCTTCAGCTTTGCAAAATACAGCTTCTGCAATAATTCTTTTCTTGTATGCTTCACCGTACTCCTGCTAATTATAATCAACAGTAAAAAATTGGTTGCAAAGTTAAAAATTATTAGACATTTGCATTTCTAGGCACGTGTCTTTTCAATTCATTTACTTTTACTGTTGAAGAGTGCTGGAGCAAGGTACGTTTTGCATTGCATGTAGACTAGGAATCATTTCTTGCTTAATTTTCATGCTTTGAGTATATCCTAGTTATATATATCGTACACTTGCACAAATCGAATTTAAGGGCATTACCCATAAAAAAGATAAGGTGGGGATTTTATCACCCTTTCCTTAGCCCAAAAACCACCATCCCAGCACTCACTAACCCAAGCCTAATTTAATAAAAAAGTAGACGTTGGCCCTAGGGACATCTCGGACTCATTTAGGAGATTATTCTAAGGGGGAAAAGTATTAGAAATTGACTCTTACAAAATCAGTGTCTAGGAAAGGGATTGAGGGCCGAAAGCCCGAAGGTTGGTGGTTATTTAATTAAGGAACGTCTCTGACGGAAAACCTCCCAACAACCTTGACCTTTCCTGACTGATTAGCTTGTGGTTAAAGTCTACACTAAACCTCCCGTGGACGGTCTAATCAGTTAGGAGTCGTCTAGGTCATAGGTCTACCCTAACTTAGGTTTGAATTTTTTCTTTTTTGTTTGTTTATTTGTTTGTTTCTTTTTGTTTGTATTTCATTGTGTGATATGGCTTATAATAACAATTTTTTCAACTTCAATAATAATCCATATTACACACCGACTTCATTTTCCGATATTACCAACCCGGCATACCATAACTTTGACCAACCTAGTGTGCCGGATTGGTCTTATCCGAATCAATATGACCCATACCCCCCATCTAATAACTATAATTTCCATAATAATTTCAACTCTTCACAGAGTCAGTGGGGATTCACTTACCCCGAGCATAATTTCCAACCACCTTGTCCTCCTTCTCCACCCAGTCCACAATATTTTCAAGATACATACTCAATTCCTCCAGTTTAAAATAGAACACCATCAATTTTGGAAATGAGTATGCGTGAGTCCAAACACAAATCAAAAAATCTGATGGACTCACAATTTCACTATCACTTCCAAGACAACACTTCATCTTTTCATCCAGACAATGAATTCATCAATTATGGAAAGATGCTTGAAGACATGACTCATGCTCAAAATGCTAGAAATCGTGACATAGATATGATAGTTGAATCTTTACGTTCTCACTGTTTGACCAGATCTGGTGTCACTAGCCATTCTGTTAGAGCCAATGAGTCATGTAGTTTTGAAAATCATAATTCAATTTCAGCACAACCACCTAAACTTGTCCAAACTTCAAAACCCATTGACATTTTGGCAAGTTTTTCTTTTTCTGAAATTGAACTTGAACATGAATATGATCCTGAACTTCCACTTGATGATTCAATTCTACTTCCTGATCCAATAATGACTCCCGTATCTTTATCTGATTTCACTCCATTTCCAAAGTCAGTATTGGATCCAGTGCCTATCCATTGTGAAATTGAATCACCAAAATTTTATGATGATCATATTGCACTTGACCAATTTCATACTTTTGAAAGTCCCATTGATAAATTGGCAAGTTCACATTTTTGTGGAATTGAACTATATGAGGAATGTGATCTTGAACCCCAACTTAGCGATTCAATTCTCTTTCCTGATTCAATAATGACTCCGGTAACTTTACCTGACTTCAATCTTTTCCCGGAGTCGACATTGGATCCTGTCCCAATTCATAATGAAGTTGAATCACCCATCTTTGAGGATCATATTGAACTTGACCAATTATACACTTCTGAAGATACTATTGACAAATTGGCAAGTTCTCCATTCTTTGATATTGAACTACATGAGAAATGTGACCTAGATTCTCACAATCTCTTTACTTCTGAAACTGATTGTACAATTCTGACGGAAGATGTTGACCTTAGTTTTGAAGAATTGTATGGCGATGAGTTAATATTTCTTAATATTGGAAGTAAAGAGATAACACCCATATTAGGTCACATTCCATTGTTGGACAATACATGTGGACTGGAGTTTCAACTTCTTGACTTGGACCCAATTCCTGAACTCATTTCGACTCCTGAACCTTTACTCGACTTAAGTCACCTTCCTGAGTCGGTATTAGTTCCTGTCCTTCCTGAGTCCAAGTCAACCGTTCTATCATTTCATACTCCATTCTGGGACAAGGTGGTTGACATATTTGACTCTGAAATTAGTTATGGAATATGGAAATTAGATGGGGTCAAATACTTAATAAAGATCCTTCATGGATTTATCTTTTTAGTTGGTTGTATTCATGATATTTCTGGTGGGTTCCTCCAAACCCAAAGTAAAGTTGATTGGGCCACGTTTCGTGGACCAATCAGACCACCACTGGAACCACCACCTTAAGGTAATTTTTTCCTTCCCTCTCTATTTTGTTTCATGCATACATATATCATGATGCATTGAGGACAATGCATGAAATAAGTGTGGGGGAGGGTTTACTAACATAGAGTTTTTAGATTTTCTTTCTTTTATACTTCTTTTAGAAATAAAATAAAAAAAAAACTTTTTGAAATAAGAGACAAATGTTTTGATCTATTTTTAAGAAAATTAAGATGTATCTTAGAAATTAAGAAAGCCTTAATTATGACATCTTAAACCTAGTTGAAATAATAGATCTTGTTTGAAATTATAGGCTAAGTAAGAAAAATTGAGGAGATATTTTTATCTTGAATTTTTGCCTTAGATAGTAGGCACTTCACACTTACACGTTTTTGGGATGGAAACAAAGACCAAAAAGGCCATAAAAAAAAAGAAAAAGAAAAAGAAAATATATATATATATAAATAAAACATCACTTATTAAGCTGGATAATTGTGCCTCAAGAAGCATGATTATTCACGTCTAACGGTGGTAAAGGAAATAAATAATCCCCTTTAGTTTCGTGGCCTTTTTCACTCGAGTCCTTAAACCCGAGGGATGTTTTCTCATCTGGTGCCCTAAGACCTACTGGTTTGGGAGTCATCGGTTATAGGCTCGTTACAAGGGTGAACTAGAAAGCCTAAACTAAGGGAAGAAAAAGAGAAAAAGAAAATAAATATATATAAATAAATGGCTTGATGGTTAGAGTTAAAATCCCAGAAATCTTCACTGTCACGGTGTGCATACTATCTAGGTTTTATGAAGGATAAAATATTCAATCCAATTTTGAATTCTTACCTTAATTGAAGACAAGATCCTGCATTGAGACTAAGTTTAAGGGAGAATGATTATAGGTGGACTTATGACCTTAGATCACTTATATTTTTGCAAAAATAGTTCGAAAACATGTCTCTCTTTCAAAATGAATTTTCAAAAACACTAACATTTGTTTTCTTTCTTTATGGATTTTGTGGGTGTAATCCGCTGAAAACCCTCAGGAGACAACACTCCTCCTCTAGGGTAACCTAGAGGTTTAACGGCTTGTTGCACGTGCTCAGTGCAATCGTGTCACCTACGAAAGTGGTGTAATAAATTGGTAGTATAGTTTTTCTTTTCTTTGTTTTGCTCGGGACGAGCAAAAGAATAAGTGTGGGGGTGTGATTGGTAATCAATTCTGCATATTTTACCACATTATTCCCATGCATATTACAAATAAAAATAAGATTTTTACTCATATTCTCTCTATTTTTGCAGGTCCACATCTGAAATAAGAAAAAGCCCAAAATCTCTTTAATTAGCAATAATTAAAAGAGATTAATTCAAAGCCCAAAAGAGAGCCCAAGATTAAGCCCAGGATCTAGAGAATTCTACGCGCCAGCTCAAGATTCTAGAAGGCCACGTGGATAACAACCTCGTAACAAACTTGTAACAAAAATCTGAGATCCAACGGCCGCGAGATTGCCGCAAATTGCCGCGGATCCGCCGCAAATCTGGGGCCGTTGAGCCCCAGATTTCTGCCACCTGTTCGTCTTCTGGAGACTTCTCTCTGAGGCTATAAATACATGACCAGGGCTTGCGCAACGGTGTGGAAGGAGAGAGGAGAGATTAGAGGATAAAGCTTTGTAATTTTGTATTTTTTCTCTAGGATTTTTGTAGTGCTCTAGATCTTCTTCCTCCCTAGAAATTCTGCAAAAGAGAGTTGTAAGAGAGAGAAAGCTTGTGTATACCAAGGTGTGACAACTTGTGAAGCAAGGATTGATCCATTCTCTTCTTCTCTACTTGAGCATTTTCTAGTTTACTTGCTTTCTTTAATTCTAGCTTTACTTTACTTGCAATTTAATTCATGCTTTGCTTTTCTTTTCTTATGGCTAGTAGCTAACTTTTCTAACATGAACTAGCTAAACCACTAACCTTGCTAACTACTAACTCATGAGTGATTGCTATCTTTAATTTTGCAAGTTGGATGGTCTTCTCTTCTCCGATGGGTTACTTTCATTACTTGGCAAGTTCTTGTTGTAATTCCATATGATTCATGTGTGCCTCATTTAGAGCCTTGTCTTTAGAACAAGTGCCTTGATGGAACATGGAGATGGATCACCAATGTGCTATTTGTTGTACAACTTCTTTACTTCTATTAATGAATGTTGTATCTTCTTCCTTAGCATCCCTTGAGTGTAGCTCTTTTGATTCCATTATTGAAAGTCTAATTGTAGGCCAATGACATCTATGAGGCTACAAGACAAGTCCAAGAATGATCACCCGTCATCCAAGTGGGAAAGTAATTAGACCAACACGCAAGACAAATCTTTGCCGATGAATCAACATGAGGCACGCATTCACCATCACGGAGTTTAGTAAGTTTTTAGCAAGGTAGTGAGGTTAGCTAGTCATGATTTTCTTCCATCTTAAAATCTTCTACAAGTTTTCATTCTTTTAGTTTTCTTGTCAAAGCCAATCTTGTTTTCATATTCTTTTCGTTTTATTTCCATCATGCACAAATCCACCGATTCTTTCACTTCTTTTTCCAATTTGTTTTTATTTTTTTAAAGCAAAGAAGAATCTTCGTTTTCTATCTTCACTACCAACCGTAACGCTTCCATCGCAAGCTCTCCCTGAGAATCGACTCGGTATAGCCCATGCTATAACAGAGATTGGAAAGAATACATTAAACATTTTAAATAAATTGTGGAGTGATCAAAGCACTTGAGGTTGATTCTAAACCTTATCTCTTTTTATTGAATATATTTTGTGTGCAAATTATACTCCACAATACAACACCTTTCCCGTCTAAACATCAGATGTCAAGTGTCAAGTATAACATGTCAAGTGCCGATGTCAGATATCAACTGTCAAGTATCAGGTGTCAAGTAATAACACGTTAAGTACTGGTGTCCGATATCAAGTGTCAAGTATCAGGTGTCAAGTAATAATATGTCAAGTACCGGTATCAGATATCAAGTGTCAGAGTCAGGTGTCAAGTATAACATGTCAAGTGCCAGTGTCAGGTATCAAGTATCAGATAAATAACATGTCGGTGAAAGTCACAACATCATGTTTAAGGTAATCATTCGGTCATATAACATGGTACAGGGGAACAATATAAATAAACATTTCAAACTCTTCACAATCATATTTATAACAATAATAATTTAGTCTGTTAGTTAGCCATGTGAAGCCGAGTGAAGCGGGAGCAGATCTAGACATATCCAGTATAATACCGGTTCAACAAATTATAATAACGGCCGACAAGTATTCATAAAACATGCTAATTTTAGAAATCACTCGTATATCATATACCAACTCGCATAATGAGACATTATGTATTAAAAAGCAAGATAATAATTATTAGGCATGTAACGATGGTAATAAAGCATGAAAAACACAAGAAATGTACTCGCTGTTGGCCCAAAGGCCCATCACTCTAGTTTTGATGATGATTAACTCACGTAGTTATAGTACTAATGATCTTGTATTTAATTAGTCTCAGATATGTGATTAAGATCTTAGTAGGTGTTTAGCTTCAACGAAGAATTTCAAGTCAAGTTTTGGAGGTAGCACGTGTTAATTCAAGAGCTTATGCATCAAGATCACATCAAGTACTCAAGAGGAGTCTAACTCATTGGATCATGTTTTGGACCAAGTCAAGAAGGAGAAGAAGGCTTTCAAGTGAAGACCTTCAAGAGAAGACTTGTGTCTAGGTTTGTTTATAGTAAGATTTTATTTTTAGATAAAATGTAAAGGATAGATTAGTTAGTGGATTGCTCAAGTATCATATACACTCACACATAAGATTTATATGTGTTTTCATATAAGAGTTTTCATTTTGAAAAAATATCGTTTTGATTTTTAAGCCTCAAAATATTCATGTGTTTTATCAAAACTTTATTTAGAGCTTAATGTCAAAAATATAGATATTTCATCATATATGTGTAGTAGATCATATTTATACACGCTAAGCTTTAAAAGTGTTTAGAATATCTTATTTTTTTATTTAGAGAAGTTTTGAAAAAATCGATTTGGAAAAATACGAATTTGGTTTAAAGCCAAAATTTTCATAACACAAAAATAGTTCAAAATGTTTGTAACATGTTTTGATTTTTACTCAAACATGTTTGTATATCAAAGTATATTACTAAACTTATTTTTGTAGATTTTTAGAGAATTTATGGGATTTTATTGAAGGAAAAATAATAAGTTTTAAATCCCTAAAATGATATTTCTGGCCTTCTGTCGATCGACCACACGGTCGACCGAGTCAGAGGTCGGTCGACCGCGGTCGACCAAAACGTGCACGGCTTGTTTGGCTGGAGGGCCGGTTAACCGACCCGGTCGACCGCTAGAGAGTTCTGCTCTCTGAAAATGGCCCCGGTCGACCGCGCGGTCAACCGGCAGGGAGCCTCTGCTCTCTGTATCCAGGCCACGGTCGACCGGCCGGTCGACCAGTGGCACAATGGTCGGAAATCTGACCGTTGGCGGTCGACCGGCTGGTCGACCGACAGTAGCACTAGCTGCTGTTTTGAACCCCAACAGCTAGTTTTTTTTAGCCTATATATTGGGGTTCCCTTGGACTGTTTCAATAAGATTTTAAGTAATTTTTTGAGCTAATTTTTTTTACACTTCTAAGTGTTTATCTCTATTTATTTTAGAGTCAAATACTTTCATATCAAAAGGGGAGTTCTTCAAGAGTGTTTTGAAAAGAGATTTCTTGAGTTTTTTACCACCAAATCAATCCAAGTTTTTCTCACATACACTTAATCTTTCTATTGCTATATCATTCCTATAGGAGATTTGTTGTGAGATTATTTTTATGTGATCAAAGTGTTTAGATCACCAAGTGTTCTACTTTTGTATTTGAGGAGGCGGACTTGCGGGTTCGCATTGTTTCGAGTTCTAGAGAGAGCTCGGTGTAGAGGTAGGACCTCGGCAAGCTTGCGTGCTTGCGTGTGTTTGATCTTGCGGGAACAAGAGAGGGACTAGAGAGTCCAAAGGAGTTCTAGTGTAAACTCGCTTGTAGGTGTTACGGCACCGAGTGAACCGGTAGGATCGTTTATAGTGGAAATACTTCATAGTGTTGAAGGCGTGGACGTAGAGCAAGGGTGCTCGAACATCAAAACAAATCTCTCGTGTTTGCGATTACTCTCTCTCTATCTCTCACTTGTATTTATATCTTGTATGCTTATATTGCCTTTATTTTTATATGCTTGATATATTGTGTGCTTAATTGTTATATGCTTGGGACTGTTTGCTCACACTTCTATTCAACCAAGAGAGCCAAAGCGGCACCTCAACTCTTATCTAGAGGAATCTTGAGGAGTTAGTTCAGAGCCCTTCACGGAAAATTCGGCTACACTCTTAGGTTATACTTGGTGGGTTGTGCATAATAGTTTTTAGTTTGCTTAAATAGTTTTAATTCAACATTAATTCACTATTAGATTAGCTAGTCACCTATTCACCCCCTCTAGATGATTACAATTGGTATCAGAGCCTCGTGCTCTTGATTTGGGTCTACCAACCTTGAGTTAAAGATCCTCTTTTATAGCTAATCACAATATTTGTACACACATATAGATTTCATGTCACCTCCCACTTTTGATATTCTTAACATCCAAACTTGGAAAGTTAAGATATCATTATACCTCAAAGCCCTAGGCATTCATGTTTATTTTGCCACTGTTAAAGATTCTTATTGTTTAAATGGCAAATACCTTGAGGCTAATGCAAAATCCATTCATGCTTTAAAGTCAACTCTAAATGATGAATATTTATTTAGGGTTTCTAATTTTGATTCGGCTTTTGTAGTATAGAACACAATAGTCTCTCTTGGCGAACAAAAGCAATATTATGCGGGGAGTGACTCGGATGATGGAAGTGATGCTTCCAACTTGTACTACATAGTCCAAGGGGATAACTCTCTTGAGTTAAACTCCGAATCCGAGTTAGAAGAAGATGTTGATATGTCTTACAATGAACTTGCATCCTTTTGTCAACAACTCCTTGAAAAATATGAATTGCTTAAAAAGGATAATAAGAAATTGAAAAATAAATTTGATTCCATGTTTAAAGAAAAAGACTCTTTTCAAAATAAATTAGAATGTATTTCAAAAGAAAATGATTCTCTTAAAAATCAATTTGAATGCATTTCAAAAGAAAATGAATTTTTGAAAAAGGACAATATTTCCTTGACTTCTAAATTGTGTGAATGAAATAATTCTTTGAAAAATAAAATTAGTTTGGTGAAAAAATAAAAGGAGATTGCTTTGAAAGAAAATAACTCTTTGAAAAGAAAATTTGTTTCAAAAGAAAAAGAAAATGTTCCTAAAAAGAAAAAGATTGTTGATCATGCAATTCATGCTACTACCATTGATAAAAATAAAATAAAATTTTCAAAAAATAGATTAGATTGCGTGAGCTCAACTTTGAGCAATTGTGCATTTAATTATAATAGATTGAAAATCTTATTTCAAAAGAAACAAGTTCCACATGTTCATACACATCACCCACAACATACTTATGCACATTTTGTATGTCATGATCACACTCATTCACATGTGCATCCTAGAGTGTACAAGTATACACATTGCGGTCGCAAAGGCCATTTAGCAAAGTTTTGTTATGATAAGATAAATTCTATTAATTTTGCTAATAAAAATATTTGAGTTCCAAATAGTGCTAACCCTCGTGGACCCAAAAGAAAATGGGTACCAAAATCCTCATCTTTTGTGTTTGATGAGGTGTGGGCTCTCACATGACGTGAGAGGGTTGGTGCTTTAGTGGTGGATGCACACAGACTAGATGGACACACACATTGATGCACCGCTATCAAGGAAGTTTTAGTGGGAAGACCACCAAGTTATAGAGACTTAGAGTATTGTTCTTATGGTTAACTATCTCTAAACTCCTTTTGTTTACATGCTTTGATATATATATATATATATATATATATATATATATATATATATATATATATATATATATATATATATATATATATATATATATAATTTTAGCATGTTTTGGATTTATGATTTATAATCATGCTTTGTGCTTCATGTGGTAAATACTTGTTTTAGCATGCTTTGATATATATATATATATATATATATATATATATATATATATATATATATATATATATATATATATATATATATATATATATATATATATATATAATTTTAGCATGTTTTGGATTTATGATTTATAATCATGCTTTGTGCTTCATGTGGTAAATACTTGTTTAGATGTAGTTTTTATCAAAACTTGTGCATATACTTATACAAGTAGTGAGCAACATTTGATTCTTATATGTTTGTACTTCATTGCTCATTTGTACTCACTACATGTACATGTATAACCTAGTTTTGATGATTCCCTCATTTATACTTGTTTTGTCTATTTTTTGTTTTGCTTCATGTATATGTAATTTTTATTCAAAACTAATAAATATACATGTATACCCTTGAGTCACTTGCCTTCATCCAAATACTATTATGGACTCTTTTTATGTTTGGGATATGTATGCATATTGTTAGTTTTAGATAAATCATACATATGCCTTGAAGTCTTATTCTTAAAGAAAAATAAATTTGCATGATTTTCACATGTTTGATGTCTTGAGCCTCATTGACTATTTTCATAAATATGCTATTCACTTGATGATTGTACACTTACATTACTTTTTTGTTTATTCATGACTTTGTTTCATGAACACTTTTGAGCTTTACAGATTTCAAGTATCATCTTTTGTGTATTTAGTATAATTCATGAGATACACATGATTTGTTTTCATGTTTGAAAGATCTTTAACTAATTTTTCAAAAATTACTTTTAACTAGTTAGTTATTCTTCAATTGGTAGAGTTTTCAAATATTGCTAAAATATTTTTAAAACTATTATTTTTGAAAACCCCTACCAACCTCTTAAGGGCGGATGGATAGGCGACCATACCTTGTATGCTCAAACTAAATATCTTTTATCATGTGCATAAAAAGGGCACAATTGATATTTTCTTTATATACTCATAATTTATTTTTTTAATATATGTATGCTTCTAAATTTCAATAATATCAATTTTCATTGGTATTCTCTTTTCATACATATATATATGTTTTGATTGTGCTTGATTCACCATAATCATTACATGTTTAAAGCACAAATTATGTTTATGCTAAGCTTGACTTAAATCTTGATTTCAAATTGATATCTCATTTGGTATTTAAATAAGCTTATGTATTATTTTCAATTGGTATTTTTATTGATATCAAAATTTACAATATACTTCAATTGGTATCAATATGTTTCCATTTCCAATTGGGTTTAAATTTCAATTGGTATCAATGTGTTTTACCAATTTGGTTTTAAAATTTACCATATATTTCAATTGATATCAAAATATAAAATATTTTCTTTCATTAATATCAAAATGTACAAATGTTTCAATTTTAATTGGTATCACAAATTTCCTATTTCATATGGTATCAAAATCTTATGATATCTCAAATTGATTTGTTGATTTAAGAAAAATTTAAAATTTGTATCGTTTATTTACAATTGGTATCTTAAAATTTTGTTTATGTACAAATGGTATCTTAAAATTTATTTAAGTATTATAACAATTTGTGTTAAGAATATTTTGATATGTATTGTCTATATGCAAGGAGAGCTTAACATCTCTTCTATATATAGATTCATGTTGAGTGTATCTTATATCGAGAAGGTTGACATCTCTTCTTTATGTGATACATGTGTGTAGGGAGAGCTTAACATCTACACTTATGTATTATATATTATGCGTTATGTGAGTTAGAGCTTGTCATCCCTTCTTAATGTAATGCATGTATGCAGGGAAGCTAACTTAGTGTCTTCCTCTTCATGAATGTATATCGCATATATATCCTTATTCTTGATTTGTTTTATTTTACCTCTTTGTTAATGATTGATAAAAAGGGGGGAGAAAGATTTTGAGTTTATATATACATATTTGAGTTTTTGCATATATTGAGTTTATGCATCTTATGTTTTCACAAAATGGGGAGAATGCTTTTGAAAGTTTAAACAAAAAGGGGAGAAGGTTTTTGGAAAAGGATTTTTGATTTATGTATGTTTCTCTCACCATGTTGATGCATATATATTTGTTTAGTTTTATACTCTTCATTGCAATATCTTATTGTTTATTGTTATGCATGAGTTAAGAGGGAGCTTCTATGAAGCTTAAATTTAATCCATGCATACAAAACTCCATGAGTTTTGTCATCATCAAAAAGGGGGAGATTGTTGGCCCAAAGGCCCATCGCTCTAATTTTGATGATGATTAACTCATGTAATTATAGTACTAATTATCTTGTGTTAATTAGTCTCAGATATGTGATCAAGATCTTAGTAGGTGTTTAGTTTCAAAAAAGAATTTCAAGTCAAGTTTTGGAGCTAGCACGTGTTGATTCAAGAGCTTATGCATCAAGACTACATCAAGTACTCAAGAGGCGTCTAGCTTATTGGATCATGTTTTGGACCAAGTCAAGAAGGAGAAGAAGACTTTTAAGTGAAGACCTTCAAGAGAAGACTTGTGTCTAGGTTTGTTTATAGTAAGATTTTGTTTTTATATTAAATGTAAATGATAGATCAGTTGGTGGATTGCTCAAGTATCATATACACTCACACACAAGATTTATATGTGTTTTCATATAAGAGTTTTCATTTTGAAAAAATACCGTTTTGATTTTTAAGCCTCAAAATATTCATGTGTTTTATCAAAACTTTATTTAGAGCTTAATGTCAAAAATATAAATATTTCATCATATATGTGTAGTGGATCATATCCATACTCGCTAAGCTTTAAAAGTATTTAGAATATCTTATTTTTTTATTTAGAGAAGTTTTAGAAAAATTGATTTGGAAAAATACGGATTTTGTTTAAAGCCAAAATTTTCATAACACAAAAATAGTTCAAAATGTTTGTAACATGTTTTGATTTTTACTCATACATGTTTGTATATCAAAGTATATTATTGAACTTATTTTTGTAGATTTTTAGAGAATTTATGGGATTTTATTGAAGGAAAAATAACAAGTTTTTAATCCCTAAAATGATGTTTCTGGCCTTCTGTCGGTCGACCGCACGGTTGACCGAGCCAGAGATCGGTCGACTGCGGTCGACCGACGCACAAAACGTGCACGGCTTGTTTAGCTGGAGGGCCGGTCGACCGACCTGGTCGACCGCCAAAGAGTTCTGCTCTCTGAAAATGGCCCCGGTCGACCGGGCGATCGACCGGTAGGGAGCCTCTGCTCTCTGTATCCAGGCCACAGTCGACCGGCCGATCGACCAGTGGCACAACGGTCGGAAATCTAACCGTTGGCGGTCGACCAACAGCAGCGTCAGCTTCTGTTTTGGATCCCAACGGCTAGTTTTTATTAGCCAATATATTGGGGTTCCCTTGAACTGTTTTCAATAAGATTTTAAGTGGGTTTTTGTGCTAGTTTTTCTTACACTTCTAAGTGTTTATCTCTACTTGTTTTAGAGCCAAATACTTTCATATCAAAAGGAGAGTTGATTAAGAGTGTTTTGAAAAGAGATTTCTTGAGTTTTTCACCACCAAATCAATCCAAGTTTTTCTCACGTACACTTGAGCTTTCCATTGCTATATCATTCCTATAGGAGAGTTGTTGTGAGATTGTTTTTAGGTGATCAAAGTGTTTAGATCACCAAGTGTTCTACTTTTGTATTTTAGGAGGTGGACTTGCGGGTTCGCGTTGTTTCGAGTTCTAGTGAGAACTCGGTGTAGAGGTGGGGCCTCGACAAGCTTGCGTGCTTGCGTGTGTTTGTTCTTGTGGGAACAAGAGAGGGACTAGAGAGTCCAAAGGAGTTCTAGTGTGAACTCGCTTGTAGGTATTGCGGCACCGAGTGATCCGGTGGGATCGTTTATAGTGAAAATCCTTCATAGTGTTGAAGGCGGGAACGTAGAGTAAGGGTGCTCGAATTTCGAAACAAATCTTCCGTGTTTGTGATTGCTCTCTCTATCTATTACTTGTCTTTATATCTTGCATGCTTATATTGCCTTTATCTTTATATGCTTGATATATTGTGTGCTTAATTGTTATATGCTTGGGATTGTTTGCTCACACTTGTTAAACCAAGAGAGCTAAAGTGGCACCTCAACTCTTATCTAGAGGAATCTTGAGGAGTTAGTTCAGAGCCCTTCACGGGGAATTCGGCTACACTCTTAGGTTATACTTGGTGTGTTGTGCCTAATAGTTTTTAGTTTGCTTAAATAGTTTTAATTTCGTATTAATTCACCATTAGATTAGCTAGTCACCTATTCACCCCCCTCTAGGTGATTACACTCGCATATCATATATCAACTCGCATAATGAGATATCATGTATTAAAAGCAAGATAATAATTATTAGACATGTAATGATGGTAATAAAGTATGAAACAACACAAGAAATGTACTCGCCTAACACTGGAATAAAATACCGAGAAAAATCTGGGAAGTCCGCTAACACATGAGAGCATGTTACTAGCCCATATATTAATATTATATATATATATATATATATATATATATATATATATATTAGAGAGAGTGAGAGGAGAGAGAGAGGAGAGGGAGAGTTGTAGGAAGGAGAGAGAGAGAGAGTGTGTAGGGTATGTTTAAAAGAGAATAAATAAGGAAATAAAGGGGAGGTGTATGATGATTATGGAGAAGTAGTTAGGGAATGAGGGGATGGGTATTTAGGGGAAGTAAAGAAAAGAGGGTATATATGGAAAGAAGGAATAGAAAGAAAGAAGAAAAGAAAGAAAGAAAGAAGAAGAAAGAAATAAGGAGGAGGGGGAGGGGAGTGGTAGGCGGCCTGGCCCACCGCCGGTGGCCTGGCGGCGCCACCGAGGAAGGGCGCGCGACCTTGGGCCTGGGTAGGAGGTGGTGGAGTTTGGGTATGGTGTTGTTGTTTGATGTAGGTGGAAGTGGTGGTTGATGGTGGTGGTGGTGGTTGTGGAGGTTGTGGGAAGTTGGAGGAGGAGGAAGAGATGGTGGGGTGGTTGGAGTGGTAGATTTGTGGAGTTGGTGGTGAATTTTGGAGAAGAAGAAGATGAAGTTATGGGTTTTGTTGAAATTGGAGGAAAGGAGAGCGAAATTGGGGAAAGTGGAAGTGGCGAAAGGAAGTAGGGTGGTGGGGGGGTGCGGTGTCGGTGGGTAGGGGCGTCGGCGGTGACGGTCTAGGTGGTGGAGGCGGCGATCATGGAGTGGTGAAGGTGTTGGTGGGGAAAATGAAGAAGGTGGAGAAGAATAGAAAGAAAGGAAGAAAGATGGGAATTAAAAGAAAGGAGAAGGAGAGGGAGAGAACGGGTGAGGGATGGGGAAGGGCATGGGCTGCTCTGCAGCCCATCATGCTGCTGCTGCTGCTGCGTTGTAGGAGATGGGGGGTGCAGGGCATGGGAGAAATAAGGGATGGGAGAAGAAAAGAAGAAAAAGAAAGAAAAAGAAAGGAAAAGGGAAAAATAAAGGAAAAGAAAAGAAAAAGTAAAAAATAATAAATAAATATATTATTGGATAATTAAATTATAGAATATTCTGTGAGTATAAAATAGAGGAGTGGAGAAGGAAAAAGTAAGAAAAGAAAATGACGGTAAATAATATTATTATTTTAATAGGGTAAAATTCGACTGTTATAGAAACGTCCCGAAAAATTCTCAAAAATAGTAAATATTATTTTAAGATACATGATGAAATCGGATTTGAGAAATTCAATTTAGTTTTAAAATTTAAAATCCTGAAATATTCCGACGGTACCAGTGAACAGCAGAATCAGTCAAATTTTGATAAAATCTGAAAAATCCTGAAAAATGTATTTAGATAGAAAATGAAATTTTAAGAAGTAATGTGAAAATCGTTTATGAAAATTCAACTTTGTTTGAAAACTAAAAATCTGGAAATTGGTTAGCGATGCCGACCGGTACCGATTATGAAGATTTTGCAAAATAATTTGAAAAATTTCAAAAAATCATGAAAAATCTAAAATATTAGAAAACAGTGTTTGAAACTGAAATCGATCAAATCGGACCACCAGAATGATCAAATCGAGCGATAGGCCGGTATCAGGTTCCCGATTCAGGTCAGGGTTGACTGTAAGACTGAGAATTCAGGTCCGATACTAAATAACACAAGCAAACACAACCCAAAACAAATACTGGAAGAAAATTGAAACAATATGATTAAAAAAATCTGGATACATACCTGCCCGGGAACGGCGTGCTACAAAAGAATGTGGGCCCCACATTAAACTCTTAGCGTCGATTATTTCTTTTAGTGACGCGAAAAAGCCAACCAGAATTTGTAGTAGTGGGTGCATGTAACTTCTAATTACGTGTTTGCAATAGAACAATATATAGCGTTATTGGCTTAGTTAAAACGACGCTCACGCTGTAAGTGTCATCTCTTTTTTCTAAATTTGTAGTAATGTAAAGTCTTTCCACGTCGGTGCTTTGAAGAACCCACGTGAAAAGTACTTTCCACGTCGATGTAAAAATAGACATTCCACGTGAGCTGACGTGGAAAGTTAACCTTTCTTTTTTCCTTTCGGTTGCATTCACACATCATCCACCAAAAACCAATTAGACCACCTCCGGAACCACCACCCTAAGGTAACTTCCGCCTTCCCTTGTTCTGTTTCATGCATATATGCATACATTCATACATTGAGGACAATGCATGAGATAAGTGTGGGGGTGGGCTTTACTAACATACTAACATAGGTAGACACTAACAAAATTTGCTAATAAAAAAAAATTTTAAAAAAAAAAATTTATAAAAAGGAAGTATTTTGACTTATTTTTTGAAAGAAATCTAAGTTAGTTTTAGGATTAGGAAAATCATGATTAGGATTTCTAAAGACTTGGTCAAAATAAATAAATTGTTTAAATTTTAGGTATAGGAGGAGAAATTGAATAATAATTAGTCTTGATTTTTACCTTAATGAAATGTGCATACCAAATGCATATCTAGGATTCTAAGACAAAGACCTTGTGCCTCATAAAAAAAAAAAAAGAAAGAAAAAAAAAATCACCAATTAAGCTGATACATGTGCCTCAAGAAGCATAAGTATTCACGCCTAAAGGTGAGTAAATAAAATAAAGTCCTTAGTTTTGTGGCCTAGTTCATTCGAATTTGAGTCCGCGGGGTGTTTTCTCACCTGGTGCCCTAAAGCCGACCGGTTTGGGAGCCACCGACTTTAAGTTCGTTACATGGGTGGATTAGAAAGCCTAAGAAGACTAAGAAATATAAAATATGTATTAACACATCTAATAATCAATTAGTTAGGTATGAGGGCCTCAAGAAGCCTTGATACTTATACGAAAGAAAATTAGATGAGTTATACATGCCCAAAAAAAAAAATTATATTAACACATCTAATAGTCAATTAGTTAGGTATAAGGGCCTCAAGAAGCCTTGATACTTACACGAAAGAAAATTAGATGATGTTATAAAAATAATAAAGAGGCATGAGAGTCCAAGTTAAGGAATTGCTAGTAAAAACATAAGGATGCATATGATTTTTGGTAACGAAAAAGACTATATTAGAAGTTCAATTTGACCCTTACCTAAAATGAAAACAATTAATTTTATAAAGACTAAGTTTAAAGAATGAATAAAAATGAGGATCCTAAAACTTATAGACTACTTAATCTCTTCAATAATAATTCAAATATTTTCTTTTTATGGATTTTGTGGGTGCAATCCGCTGAAAACCCTCACGAGACAACACTCGTCCTCTAGGGTAACTAGAGGTTTAACGGCTTGTTGCACGTGCTAAGTGCAATCGTGATTCCTACGAAAGTGAGTTAGGTTAGATTAACTTTTTCTTTTTCTTTGTTTTTACTCGAGGACGAGCAAAAAGATAAGTGTGGGGGTGTGATTGGTAGTGAAAAGTGCATTTTTATCATCATATTTACCATCACATTTTCATATTTATTCAATTAATTCTGCACATTTATTAATAATTTGTAATTTATTATGTGCAGGCCTCGAATTCTTATTTTTATAATAAATAAAGCTTAAAGAGCCCAAAAGCCCAGATCCAAGCCCATGTTTGAAGCCCAGGTGTAAAAGTGCAAATACCAAATGTCAAAAGTGCAAATACATAAGGGCCAAAGTTGCAAATACAAAGAAGAGGGAAGGATAGATTTCTATTCAACCCTAAATGCTTGCAGGAAAAAATTCAAAGAATTCGGATTCAGACTGTACACGTTTTAGTGTTTAAATCATAACTTTTGCTACAATTATGCAAATCTGATGATTCAAAATGCTCCAGAAAGAAGACTTGAAGCCCTACAACTCTTATGTTGATCAAACTTTCCAATTCAGTCCGTAGATAATCCAATTTCGGCGATCAACAGGATAATAAATTGCAGGACAGATTTGATTTGAACTTCTATGGATAAGTCCACAAGTCTGGAGATAAGATTTTTTGGGAGAGTTGTACTAGGACTCTACATCTTCCAACTCCTATAAATATCCCCTGCAGTGCAACGTACAGAGTCGTCCAGAGGCGAGCCAAGGGCCAAAAGCTAGGGTTTTTAGTTTCTAGGTTAGATTTTCTTTTCTTTTTATTTTCAAGAGAGAGAGAGAGGCTTATATTGAGCGTGACACCGATGTACCCTTCCTCTTCTCTGCATTTGTATTCAGCAATAAAGGTAATTATTTTTCTTTTGTTCATTGTTCTGATGTTTTATTTTTCTTTTTGTTTTCCTTTCTTTTTCTCTGTGATCTCTTGTGGTTGTTGATGAACATGCAAGTGGATTCCAAAAGCAAGTATAACTAAGCTATGTGAGAGCCAACGATAGTTCATGAAAACGTTCTCCACTTCCAAAGCTTCGCATCACTTCGTTCTTGATATGCTTGACGATATAATGTGCACAAGGACCGGGCTCGAGTTTATGATCTATGCGTTGAACGCCTCCTAAGCAAGGTAGAACATGTAAGGTTTTCACGTTTTTCTTCAACCAAACTCAAGTAAGTATTCTTTTCTTTTCTTTTCTTTTTGTAGATTAAATCACAACTTCTCCATATTCTTTTCTACCACCCATTGTAAATACCACTACTTAATAATAAAAAGATAATTTTTAGAGATAACTTGCTTAACGCTTCCATCGCAGTCCCTCCTTGAGGATCACGACCCGCATAGCCCTGCTACCGCGGATTAGAACTGAAACTTGCACATCTATTTTAAAACTAAAATACCATCATTTGTGTGCAGGAAATCTCAGTCAACAAATTGGCGCCGTTGCCGGGGAGGGACGGTAAGTTATTCTCTAATAAAATTTTTTTTTATTAACTAATTCTTTTATTCTTTTCTGTTTGCAGATTTGGAGAACAGGAAATAGAAACAGAGCAGCAGCAAGGACATACAGCAACCCAGTGCCTCTGCCCTCGAAGGCAGAGCACGAGGGCCTGCAACTTTGCCGCGGAAACGCGGCCAGAGCCGCGGAAACGCGGCCAGAGCCGCGGATCCGCGGCAAGTGCAGTGAACTACTAATTCAGTTTTTGCAGATTGCTGAAATTTGAGATTACTGCTTACTGCTCTATTCTGTTTGTTCTGTGATATACCTGTAAATTGCTAATAATTCAACAGTAAATCATTGGTTGTTAAAAATAAAAAGTGATTAGACGTTTGCATATTAGGCACGTGTCTTTTCAATTATTTTTTACTGTTGAAGAGTGCTGGAGAAGCAAGGTACGTACGCATTGCATGTAGAATAGGATTCATCTCTTGGTTGATTTTCTGCATTGAGTGATTCTTATCTATTTATCTTGTACACTTGCACTAATTCATCTTAAGGGCATAACCATTAACAAGATAAGGTGGGATTTCATCACCCTTCCTTAGCCCAAAAATCATATCCCAAGCACTCACTAACCCAAGCCTAACTTAAAAATTAGTAGACGTTGGCCCTAGGGACACTCGGACTCAATTAGGAGATTATCCTAAGGGGGAACGGTGTTGGAAGTTGACTCCTGCCAAATCAGTGTCTAGGAAGGGGATTGAGGGCCGAAAGCCCGAAGTGTGGTGGTTATTTAATTAAGGAACGTCTTTGACGGAAAACCTCCCACCACTCTTGCCCCGACCTGGCTGATTAACTTGTGGTCAAAGTCTACACCCTACCTCCCGTGGACAGTCTAACCAGTTAGGAGTCGTCTAGGTCTAGGTCTACCCTAACTTAGGTTAGAAATTTTTCTTTTTTGTTTGTTTTTTTTCTTTTGTTTGTGATTGTGTGATATGGCCTATAACAACAATTTTTCAATTTAATGAGGATCAATGTTACACACCAACCTCTTATTCGGATATTACCACCCCGACATATCATAACTTTGACCAACCTAGTGTGCCAGATTGGTCTTATCCGAATCATTACATGCCCCAGTCCCAATACTATGAACAAGATTGGAATAATCATCACTACTCTTCACAGAGTCAATGGGATTCAATACCCTGAGCCATATGGTCAACCACCTGTTCAACCAGTATCTTCATATACGTCTTTTCCTACATCACCAAGGTTTCAGTCCACCATTGATCTATTTGATGGGTTAGAAGAAAAAGTGGATCGGTTGCAAGATATAATGAATGATCAAATTTCTAGACTTTCAAACATTCTTGAGCGAACCAACCAAGTTAATAGGAACCAAGAATCATTCTGTCTAGAAGACCTTGATCAAAATTCAATTTCATCACATCAATATGAACTTGCTCAATCCCAATCCTTGGACAAATTGGCTAGTTTTAATTTCAATGAGATTGAATTAGATTATGAATGTGAACCCGATCCCCAACTTTGCGATTCAGTTTCCATCTTCGAATCTATGTTGACTCAAGTATCCTTACCCATTTGGACCAATTTTCTGAGCCAACATTTATTCCCATACCCATAGATCATGAAATTGAATCACCCATTTTTGATGATCATATTGAACTTGACCAATTGTGCAATTTTGAAAGTCCCATGGAAAATTGGCAAGTTCCCATTTTTATGAGATTGAAACTATGAGATATGTGACCTAGATTCCCAAATCTATGATCAAGTTCAAATTCCCGAATCATTATTGACTCCTGTTTTGTTACCCGACTTAGGTAATATTTTAGAGTCAGTTTTGATTCCCACACCTATCATTCCTGAACTTGAATCACCAACATTGAGTCACATTCCATTGTGGGAAAATGATTGTAGACTTGAGTTTCAATTTCTTGACTTGGACCCACTTCTTGATCCTAGCCCGACTCCTGAACCTTTACTTGATTTGAGTTTCTTTCTGAGTCAGTATTAGATCCTGAACCTATCATTCTTGAGTCCAAGTCAACCATTTTACCAAGTCACATTCTTTTGTTGACATAGGTATAGACCATGACTCTGTGATGATTTTCCAGGACTGGTCATGTAAAGGGAGTAAGTTTCACGAGAGGATCTTCCATGATCCTATTCATTCTGGGGACTGTAAATATGTAAATAAAAAAGAGGTCAATAAAGGTAGGTCCCGTGAACTACCACGTTATCTTGATTGGGCCGCATTTCGTGGACCAATTAGACCACCTCCGGAACCACCACCCTAAGGTAACTTCCGCCTTCCTTGTTCTGTTTCATGCATATATGCATACATTCATACATTGAGGACAATGCATGAGATAAGTGTGGGGGTGGGCTTTACTAACATACTAACATAGGTAGACACTAACAAAATTTGCTAATAAAAAAAAAATTTTAAAAAAAAAAAATTTATAAAAAGGAAGTATTTTGACTTATTTTTGAAAGAAATCTAAGTTAGTTTTAAGGATTAGGAAAATCATGATTAGGATTTCTAAAGACTTGGTCAAAATAAATAAATTGTTTAAATTTTAGGTATAGGAGGAGAAATTGAATAAATAATTAGTCTTGATTTTTACCTTAATGAAATGTGCATACCAAATGCATATCTAGGATTCTAAGACAAAGACCTTGTGCCTCATAAAAAAAAAAAAAAAGAAAGAAAAAAAAATCACAATTAAGCTGATACATGTGCCTCAAGAAGCATAAGTATTCACGCCTAAAGGTGAGTAAATAAAATAAAGTCCTTAGTTTTGTGGCCTAGTTCATTCGAATTTGAGTCCGCGGGGTGTTTTCTCACCTGGTGCCCTAAAGCCGACCGGTTTGGGAGCCACCGACTTTAAGTTCGTTACATGGGTGGATTAGAAAGCCTAAGAAGACTAAGAAATATAAAATATGTATTAACACATCTAATAATCAATTAGTTAGGTATGAGGGCCTCAAGAAGCCTTGATACTTATACGAAAGAAAATTAGATGAGTTATACATGCCCAAAAAAAAAATTATATTAACACATCTAATAGTCAATTAGTTAGGTATAAGGGCCTCAAGAAGCCTTGATACTTACACGAAAGAAAATTAGATGATGTTATAAAATAATAAAGAGGCATGAGAGTCCAAGTTAAGGAATTGCTAGTAAAAACATAAGGATGCATATGATTTTTGGTAACGAAAAAGACTATATTAGAAGTTCAATTTTGACCCTTACCTAAAATGAAAACAATAATTTTATAAAGACTAAGTTTAAAGAATGAATAAAAATGAGGATCCTAAAACTTATAGACTACTTAATCTCTTCAATAATAATTCAAATATTTTTCTTTTATGGATTTTGTGGGTGCAATCCGCTGAAAACCCTCACGAGACAACACTCGTCCTCTAGGGTAACCTAGAGGTTTAACGGCTTGTTGCACGTGCTAAGTGCAATCGTGATTCCTACGAAAGTGAGTTAGGTTAGATTAACTTTTTCTTTTTCTTTGTTTTTACTCGAGGACGAGCAAAAAGATAAGTGTGGGGGTGTGATTGGTAGTGAAAAGTGCATTTTTATCATCATATTTACCATCACATTTTCATATTTATTCAATTAATTCTGCACATTTATTAATAATTTGTAATTTATTATGTGCAGGCCTCGAATTCTTATTTTTATAATAAATAAAGCTTAAAGAGCCCAAAAGCCCAGATCCAAGCCCATGTTTGAAGCCCAGGTGTAAAAGTGCAAATACCAAATGTCAAAAGTGCAAATACATAAGGCCAAAGTTGCAAATACAAAGAAGAGGGAAGGATAGATTTCTATTCAACTCTAAACACTTGCAGGATAGGATAAAAGCTAAAGAAGAGAAGGAAAATTCGTGGAAAAGATTTGGATCTAGGTAACTTGATTCCAAGTTATATCCAAATCCAAAGATTAAGAGCCAGGATTCAATTTCCAGAAGGAAAATCCCAGATGGACGGACCAGGAGAGGCCACGCGCCAAAGCGCGTGGCCAGAAGCCACTAAAGTGCCGCGTTTCCGCGGCGTTTCCGCGGCAAAGTTGATGAGTCAGAATCCCAGATTTCGTGGGCAAGTTCATCCAGGACTCCTCGGCCTTCTGCACCTATAACTATCCCCTGCAATGCAACGTACAGAGTGTCCAGCGTCCAGCAAAGGGCCAAAGTTCAGATTTTTAGGGTTTCTTCTAGGTTTCTTTTCTTTTTGTAATTTTTATGTAAGTGAGGGAGATGGCTTTGTTGAAGGTGACACCGACAGATGATTCTCTTCTCTTCCATTGTAATCAATAAAAAGGTAATTTTTATTTTGTTCTTATGTCGTTGCTTTTCTTTGTTTTCTCTTTCTTTTCTACTGTGTTTCTTTTGTTGATCTTTGACGAGCACACGAGCATTTACCGAACCACAAGTATACCGAAGATTAGTAGGTTCCAACGATATTCCATGGTGATGTTCTCCTCCTCGAGCGTATCAACTCATGCTTGCCCAAGGCTTGATGACCTAATGCGACAACGGACTGAGTTCGATCCCAAGGTTTATACGTTCAATGCCTCCGAAATAAGGTAGAAAGTGTTAGGTTTCGCATATTTTCTCCAACCAAGGTTAGTTTTCTATTCCTTTCTTTTCTTTTATTTTTTTTTTGTAGATCAAATCCACACCTCTCCAATATTCTTCCCACAACTCATTGTAAATACCACTTTTCTTTGTAAATACCATCGTGACTAACAAATTAACTAAAAAAGATAAATTTTTAGAGAAACTTGCTTAACGCTTCTATCGCAGTCCCTCCTTGAGGATCACGACCCGCATAGCCTGCTACCGCGGATTAGAACTGAAACTTGCACATCTATTTTTAAAACTAAAATACCATCATTTGTGTGCAGGAAATCTCAGTCAGTAGTCATTCTATACTATTTGTAAGGAAGAAGAAAGAGCAAGTAAAAGCAATGAAAGTAAAGGTAGAAGATGAAACAATCTTGTATTGATTTGCCACTGATCCAATACAGAATTTTCACTTTCTCTCTCACTCTGATTTTT